>JAPPVO010000007.1:70700820-70807040 GCA_030407325.1 Camellia japonica | reverse complement strand
GTGCCTCCTACTCGCCATCACAGCCGAAGTGGGCTAAGTATGGAGCTGGAAGAGTCGATGTGGGATCTTGAAACTCATGATCTTCAACGCTGTTTAATCGGCTATGTTCCTGATGTTCGTCATTTTTGTTTCTTATGTTATGCAAATGCATATAAATGAAATCTGGAATCTAGAAGGAGCTATCTTCGTTTATGGTCGGAGCAAAAACCTTTTTGTGTTCTTGTTCGAATCTGAACACAACATGCATCGTATTACGAAAAACGGCCTTTATGCCATTGATAGTGCACTGCTAATGGTTGATTATTGGAAACTCGACATGATCATGGAACACTTTGTGATGGAGAAAATGGCTATATGGGTTAACCTATTTGGTTTGCCATTAGAATGTTTCACGGAAGAAGCTGGTTTTCGATTAGGCAAAGCGGTTGGTGATGTATGTAAGGTTGACCATGATACTCTCATGCCACGTAATATCCGGTTCTTAGGTATTAAGGTGTGGATTCCTATTGACCAGCCGTTAATCAGTGGTTTCATTTTAAAGTTTAGAGATGGACATCACTAATGGGTCGCGTATAGCTATGAATGACTCTGTCGAGTTTGCCGAAATTGTGGTAGGGTCGGCCATATGCAAGGTCATTGCTCTTTATCTTTTGATGAAGCCCAAAGCCTAATCAATGCACGTCTAACTTCCATGGCAAGATGCTTAGACATGCTTGTTATGCATCAAGCTAGTCAACCAATGTATACATCTAGGATACGTGCCAATGCTCATCATCCAGATAGACGAACTACTCAACTATTTCAGGTGCCGACCCAAGTTCCTATGCCAGAAGCTATGCCAGTTTCTGACGCTTGGCATGATGAAACAATGCAAACGGTGGACATGGATCAGTTTGTGGCACACTGGGAATGAGATTGGAAACAAGGCATCACTTTGGATTATCTCGTGCAAGATGCAAGACAGCCTTTGCACGAGCACCTCTTCGAACAGTCCACACAGGAAGGTGTAGCGCTCGACTTTCTTCGCGCGCCCGCCTTTCGCGGTGAACAGTCCACACAGGGAGGTGTAGCGCTCGACTTTCTTCGCGCGCCCCCCTTTCGGAGAGGCGCGAATTGGTCCTACAGTTCGGACTCCTATCACGGTTATGAATCTAATCTCGCAAAGTGCAATGTAAGACTGATAAATCACCAAAGAGTCCAATCCGGCAAATCATTTTGAAAAATCAAATTTTGAATCAACTAATGCCAAACTGGACTGTTTTGCTAGATTACAGAGTCGCCACCTAAATATTTTATTTTGGGAAAATTTAGGAAACCCTGACTCGTGCCAAAGGCCACGTGTCCGTCATCACCAAAGTTGTCTCAGCTTGGGAACTTGGGTACGAGAGGGGAAGGTCCTGAAATGAGCACCCCCACTTGCCTGATCAAAGGATCGGCCTCTACTAAGCATGATATGTTGTTTTATAAACCTCATGTGTTCTTATCTGGTTATTAACTAACTTTACTATGTGACGCGCACATCATACAAGTATAAACTAAATCACAAGATTTGGAACAAAACAACTCATGTTTGTTTTTCGAAAATGGTTTGAAATTGCCACTCGCAAGTGAGCTAAAACGCGGATTTGCCATCTCGAGTGGGCGTAAAACATGATTTGCCATTTCGCAAAGTGGGCTTAAAACTCACATTTGATGAATTGTTCCAATTCAAGTAATAAAGCCTTCATCCACAGGCATTCATACAGTTAATCACTTAAGCAAATAGCCTCATGGTAAGTATGCTATCATGGCAACACTCACACTCATGCAAGTATGTTAAAGCATAAAACTTACAGTATACTCCAAGCCAAAACAAAAGCTAGTTAGAAATCATGCATGATCCTAGCTATACAAAATGCCTAATGCAACACATGCAAAATGCGACTAAATAGGCTCGGCTACCTAAGATGGCATATGAATGTAACAATTTGATAGCATGCTTTGAAACACATATTCAAATAGGTATTGAAATATAATGCAGTTTGAATGATGTGCCAAGCCCGGCGCATGCAATACAAATGAATGATGCACGCATGCGAGCATAAGGTATGCTAATTGAAAATGATCCCTAAACTAACCATCAAAAGCGGTAAAATAAAAGGGAGAAAGAAGTGGGGTTGGAAGACATGCACACACACACGCACGCTTATTACAACATTGCGCCCTCGCGAAGGAGGGTCTGAATGAATAAGCTAATCTAAGCAAACTAA
Organism: Camellia japonica; assembly: GCA_030407325.1. Classification (NCBI taxonomy): domain Eukaryota; kingdom Viridiplantae; phylum Streptophyta; class Magnoliopsida; order Ericales; family Theaceae; genus Camellia; species Camellia japonica. Next base: position 70,804,791 of record JAPPVO010000007.1, on the reverse strand, counting down.
TCTAATTAACCTAATTAGACTAATTATTACACAACAAAATAAAGAAATAGCTAAACTAACCTACTTAATTATTACAACACTTTAACTAATTAACAAATTAATTAATTAAATTACATAACCATGCTAACTAGACATGTAAAGCATTAAACAATACTGCCTCAGCTCTGCTTGAAGAAGTTGAACATGCATGTATTCGATTTTCGCCCCGAAAAGCCTTCCGGTTTGCTCTTGAGAGGCTCTGTTTAAAAGGTGTCTCCAAGAACTTTCTGCTAAACCTTATGAACTCACTATTGAGGAATGCACCAGTGGCCTGCCGGCCATGATGGCTTGCTACCGGCCATCTGTCGGCCAAAAGTGGGCTCTGCCGGCCAACAATGAAGCACTGTCGGCCAATGATGGAGCACTACCGGCCACTGGTGTAACAACCCTCGTACTGATTACCGATAAACTACTGAATTAGCTACTGGTTACTGCTAAACTGAACTGATAATGACTGATAATTGAATTAACTGAAGTACTGAATGGACTGATTGAAATCAAAACTGAAGTTGAATGAGTTTATCTATTGAATTGCATATTGCATCTGTTTGATTGATTGATTATCTGTTTGAATTCATATGTTTAAACTGCTAATTGAAGGCCTTATCGGCGGCCGAATTAGAAACCGTTTAGAGTTTTGGGATCAGTAGAATATTTGTGATTTAATGATATATTTCTCTGAAAATTGATTAGGAATGACTAAACTAGATTAAAATAAGCTAAGCATATGAGTCGCCTTATTTACGGAATTGCCATTGAGTGGCTTTTGTTTATTCTTATTATTGTTTGAGCCATATACAAGCACTTAACCAACATTTGATCAGCCACTTTCTCCTTGCTTTAGCCGACCAAAGAAGAGAGTTAGAGTGAGAGAGTGATTTCATCTTGTGTATTGGCTTGAAACCTTGAAGAATTGCTTGAAAATTGAAGTGTTGATTGCTCATTTAGCTCCCACATCTTGATTACAAGACTTAGGTAAAGATTTTACCTTCTTAATGTTGTGCTTAAACTAAGTCTTGCATGTTTTATACTCTATTGCAGAATTAAGTCATGAAATTGCTCATATATGTTGAATTAGAACTCCATTGTTACATGCATGGTTGAATTGGTGATTTTTGAGTTGAATTCATGTTGGAATTGTACATGCATGTCCATGTTTAAGCTATAGTCCATGTTTTCATTTTGTTTTCCAACTATTGAGCTCTTTAGAGCAAGATTTGAACCTTGAATTTGGTTAAAAGCTCATGCATTGCATGTTTTAAATGATTCTTGAAAATGGGTTTGAATGTTGGATTTAATTGACTCACCTTTGGGGCTTGAGTTCACAAATTGGCTTTTGAAACTTGTTATTCATTGTTTTGGGATGTATTTTCCAGAATTTGGGCCCAAGAGGTCGAGAATTGAGTTGAGAATGCTTGGTTTGAGCTTGGGAGGCAAATCTGGAAATTCCAGATTTGGCTTCTTCGCTCGAGCGAAGGATTCCTCGCTCGAGCGAGCACCCTTTATTCAGGGCTCCGCTCGAGCGAGTATCGAGCGTGGTATCGCGCGTAAAAATCCAACAACCAGTACTTTTACTGTTTAACAGATCGCTCGAGCGAAGGACCTCTCGCTCGAGCGAAGCCTTTGATTTTGCAACCTCGCTCGAGCGAAGGAATGCTCGCTCGAGCGAGACCCCTGTTTTCAGCAACTTTTGAAAAATGCCTTCCAACTGTATTTTTGCATCCTCATCTCATCCTAGGCATTCTTAGGCCTAGTTTAAGGCATCTTAATGAGGATTTAGACGTAGAACCGCACCAAGAAAATTAGGGATTTAATTATCATCCTTCCTGACTGTAAAACTTAGGGTGTGTTCTATTTGTTAACTGTTTAGGGTTGGCTCTCGGGGACGCGCTCTAGCTGCTATTAGCCCAATCTCTGTGAGTAACAATTGTGTAAAGATATGTTCAAAATGGTTATCTTTTGAATACTGAATTGAACTGTCTATTGAACTGATATTATTTACTGAATGAATGTATGTCCTGTATTCTGAACTGTATTGTGGCATCCTTAGCACTTACTGTTTACTGTTACTGTTACAGAGCTCTGTCGGTTCCCTCGTGGAACCATACTGTTTACTGATTGATGGCCCTCATTACTGTTGGGTCTGTTAAGACCCGGTCCTTTTGGACCTACTGTTTATAGGCTAATGGATGTACCACATATGACTGAAATACGGAAAGACTGAAATACTGTTTAATGAACTGTTTTCATTACTGTAAGGACATTCATTCATAACCTCTTTATGCTTTATGTTATTCACTGGGCTTTAGCTCACTGTTTATATATATATGTAGGTGCTCAGCCACCAGACCGGAGCTAGGAGCGTGGGTTGGTCCCCAGTTTTGTCAAGCCAGCCTATGTGCCTCACTGCGAGGTTCCGAGTTGCCATGTTATGGCTTGGGGTGTTTTTGTGTCCCCCATCGGTCTCCTTACTGTTTTGTACTACTGTATAGACTGTCTACTGTTTTACTGCACTGTTACCGAGGGATTAGGTCCCCGTACCGAATGTTTGTATATGATTGTATAGACTGTGTATAGACTGTACTGTTCTGAACTGTATGAATGCATGAAAAATGTTTTTGGCATACAGATTTTCACAGCTCAATGGACACTAGTTACTTACTGTATTGGCTTCCGCCAGGCCCTATACTCTGTATAACTGTATTACTGTTCAGCAGGCCTTCGGTAATCTCGGATTACTGGCCAGTTACGGTGCTAAACCCATAGGGCCGGGTTTGGGTCGTGACAACTGGTGTGCTGTAACACCAAACTGCAATAGAGCACACACAGAGGAAAGGGGAGGGTTTTTCTAGGACACGTTTGTACTGCACCCTCTCTTTATCATCTCAAAACATCAAAGGAGGGGGGCTATTGGATCTAAAGCCACCAACCAAGCATTTTTTATGCATGATGGCCAAGGATCCAACTTGCACACATTCAATAAATGCACAAGACAAAGACTCAAGTCCACTACCTTATCATGGATGATCAAAGGTAATAGAAACCAAGAATGTGACATGTTTCATCACTATGAGTATGAAACGTCTCGCATTTCTTGTGTTTGGATTAACGTCTGATCCAAACACATGCAATGCAACACAAATGCGTATCTTGCACAAGTTTTACTTTGCTCAATTCTTGTTTACACATTTTACATTACCGAGCCATTCATTAACCGGTTAAGTCCAAGTGATTGTCCTCTAATGGGAGAGGGGTTAACCAATGGATGGTTTAAGGCATGAGAGAGTCCATGCCTTTGGCTAGTAGAAACCCTCAAAAGAGAGTTAAAGCCATTGAGCATGAACTCTACCTCAAGCTTAATCACATGCATAAGGTTAACCAACCCTCAAAGCAAATCAAAAGTGAAGAAATGAGGGAGGTTGCAAAATTTCAGTGCTAAGATGGCATGAAAAAGAATGCTAAGACATGCAAGCAACACATGCACAACATGTTCGAAAGCTTAACTCATTAAGCTAGTGAAAGATATTGCACTAGAGGCATGCATTATCAAACTCAAATGGCCAAACCAGCTCTAGATAGAGCTTAAACATGCGAAAACAATGGTCTAAACATGCTAAGATAGGAGCTTAAGAGAATAGGAGAACATGCACACAAGTTAGCCCGCAAACTAGGCACAATACACAACCCTTAAAAGCAATGAAGAAGTGAAATGTGTGAGAGTGTGACAGAGATTTATGCACTAAAATTACATACTAAATGATGCAATGGCATGCAACCATCACAAGCAAAGCACGTTGGAGGCCTTGAAACATAAAGCTAGTGAGGCCAACTACAATATAGCCATGCAAAGCAAGCCTCAAAGGACCAAGACCACTCAAAACAGGGTTAAAGCATGCTAAATCAGTGGCAAAAATGTGCTGGAGTTAAGCTAACACAAGCTTGATCAATAGGCTAAACCATCAAATATGCTAGGCTAGTAAGCATGATTGCACTACAAGTGCAAGAAGCAAGCAAGAAGTGATCCAACCAACCAAAAATAGAGTTAAAGCAGGTCAAAATAAAGCCTAAAACATGCTTGAACTAAGCTACAAAAAGGTAGAAAAGCATGCTCATATGTTAAGCCATCAACACATGCAAACAAGATACAAGGAGGGGAGGCCACCCCCTCCTCTTTTGGACCTCAAAACCAACTTTTTGCCACTAAAATCCCCTAAATTTCAGTGGTTAAAAGGCCAAAAAGAGTGACTTAAAAGCTTTGAAAAAGATGGCACAACACTTAGCAAATAAGCAACAAAAAAGGGTAGACCACCCCTAACTCCAAAAAGGCCTTAAACTACCATTTTGAAACCTTAAAAAATAGAGGTTTTTGTAGTTGAAAGTTAGGCCAGAAACAACATGCAAAGGTGGCCAAACAAGTAATCAAAACAAAGCTTCAAAGGGGATAAAGGCTTTATCCTTGAAGAACAATAGCAAACAGCAAATATTATGAGCCAAAAATCAAGCTTAGGACCCCAAACAAGGCCTCCAAGAATCTCAACCAAAGATGATCCAATTTGATTAAGGGTCTTAGTGCAAATATATAGAGAAAACTCACTTTCAAGCACAAAATCAAGAGAGAGAGGATTCTAGAGAGAGAGAGAGAAAATTTTGCTCACCAAATTTTCCAACCCCTCACATGGGGAAGGGACCTCCCTTTTATAGAAATGCAAGCCAAAGCTTGCCTTCATCCCTCCATACACGTGTATGGAGGGGAGCACCAGTGCTCACCACCTGGCTCAAAATATCTAAAAATATCTACTGATGCACTGGTAGTCGGCCGCCCATCAGTGATGGCCAGCGGTGGCTCATTGATGGCCGGCAGGCCTAAATGCATGGCCGACAGTACACCTCAAGAAACATGCTGAAAGGACCAACACATGGTCCAAAAATGGGACAAAATTGATGTAGGGTTTGGAAAGTTCAAACCTGTGGCGTTCGGCCACGGAATTCGAGCGCTCAACGAGCAATCACACTTGTCACTGGATGTACCTGCAAGAACATCCAAGTCTTGAGGACGATCAAAATGGGGTGTCTACAGGAGGGTGTGTCAGCTTGGCTGCTACAAACTGACCGGGGCCGTCAACGGATCCTCAAAGGTCTAAAACCCGATCTCTGTGGGCTGTGGGTCATGAACCGGTTGATTCGGCAGGTGAGCTGGAGGTGCTATTGAGTAAATGGGAGGGGGAGTTGGAATCAATGGGCATTAACACTAGGCAGTTGATCATTGATGGAGGTGCTGATGTGACGAAAATACCGAGTGAAAATGGGCGAGGTAGTACCACTTGTCCACATCATACACAACCGGAGCAGCCAGTGATTAATGAGGAAGTTGAAACAGTTCTTCGTGGGCTCAAAGAAGATGGTGTGGGCTTATGACTTAATATCCCTCTAGGTGAGGCCCAAATTCCACATCAAGATTTTCACCAACATATGGCAGGGCCTTCCGAACATTTAACCCAGGTCTTAATAATAATACCCAGGCCATAATTTCCACACTGGACTCTACCAATCCCATTGGATCAGGGGTGGATTCATTTGCGGTAGCGGACTTCAATAGGGCCTTAGATGGGCGGTGTAGACACCCCATTTTTGACCGTCCTCAAGACTTGGACGTCATCATTTGAACGTTCGACGATCATCCATGCTCTTGTTCGTTTTGAGTTCTCGGAGGTCTCGGCTATGCGCCTTGCCTCAAGATCTCTCAACTTGTCTATTTTGTGCTTGGTTGTGGACCAAGCACTTGTGTTTTTGCTTTTGAGGGAAGAGGGTGGCTTGTTGGCCATTTCCTCAACCCATCGGCCCCTTTTTTCTTGCCATCGGCCAAAGGTGTTGGCCGGTCGGCACTTTTTATGGTCGGTCGGCCACATTTGTTGGTTAATCGGCCATATTTTCCAGTCGAGCCTTGTTCATTTGCTTTATGCAGATATTTTGGCACGCACAATTAACCCCCTCCATACACGTGTATGAAGGGATTTGCCTCTTGTTTAGCTTGCTTAGGAAGCTTTACAATTGAACTTCTATAAGAGGGGAGGCCCTCCTCCCTTCTCAGAGGTTCAGAAAAATTACGGTTAGAGAGTGAGATATAGTTTTGTATCTATATTCCCTTGTTTGATCCTATTTTACGCCTTACAGTGAGTTTTTGTCTTACTTTTGCACTTCAACACCTAGCATTACACCATCCTTGGGTTGTTGAGGCACTAGAGGGTTGTTGTTAGGGTTCTTGAGCTGATTTTGATCAGAGAAACTTGCTAGAGCTTCAATCTTGAAGAGGTTCTACAAGGGTGAGCATTCTTGCTTTAGATACCCCATTCTTGTATAAGCTTTTAACCCTTCTTGCTTATTGTTTTAGGCTTAGCTCTTAACTGATAAAAGTTCTATTTTTACATGCTTTTGATCTTTGTTTGAGATCACTTTTGTGTTTGGGGTTGTTTACCCCCTCTTAGGCCTTGTTTGGCCTCCTTTTTGTGCCCTTTTTGTGAGCTCTGGGACCACCTTGTATTGGCCTTCTCACCACTGAAATCCAGAGGGATTTCAGTAGTGGGGATGGTGTTTTGAGGTCCTAAGAAGGAGAGGGCCATCCCTTCTCCTTGTTGTCTTCAATACTTGTCATATTTGCCTCATATGTGAGCACCTTTGTTAAGTTCATGTTGGCCATGTCTTAGCTAGTATTTGTGGTTATTTTGTAGTGATATACCACTGTTTTTGCCTATCTTGGTCATTCCATGCATTGTCTATACACTTGTAGTGTAAATTTTGCAAACTTGTCTTATATGCTTCATGTTTGAGTATGTCTTTCTAGCCTATGTTGACCTCATTTCAGTGGGTTTTTGGTGTTGCTTTAGCATGCCATGACTCTGTTTCGGGTGGGTTTAGTTGGCTCTTGCATGCTTCATATACTTGCTTTGCAATCCCATGATTTGCCTTAACATGCACCATGTTGTAACATGTCTTTTTAGCATGATTTTGGCTCAACTTCATGAAGCTTCTAGCTTTGTTTTAACATGCTAAAGCTCTGATTTTGGTTGTTTTGGTCGTTCATGACTTGCCTTGTATAGCCACCATGTAATCTAGCTTGTAGGATTTGAGTATTGAATCCTTTGGCATGCTCTACTTGGGCCATTTCAGGGGTTTGGCATCACTTGTTATGTCATTTCAGTCCATATAGTATGCTCAAATATTTGCATTTATCACCTATTCCATGCTTTGGATAGTTTGTGTGTTATGCCTCATGAATGTATCATTGTGTATGCCATCATGATTAGGCTTTTGGGATGCCATCTAAGCGGGTTTTCGGGCTCATTTTGACATGCCATAACTCTTTTTTTATTGGCTTAAATCATACCATGTTTGGTTTTGATAGGTGTAGTGTAATGCCTCTTTTATGGCTTTGCATGCCTCATGTTTTGGGAGCTGTGTTCTAGCATGTTTTGGCCTCATTCCTTGCATATTTTAGGCTCATTTGGACCTGCCTTAGGACTGTTTTGGGTCCTTTTGGCCCTTTGGGGTTTGCTTTGTATAGCCATGGTTTGAACCCTTAGGTTAGCTTCAAGCTTTAAGCTTTCTTGCATGCTTTGCTTGCCTTGTTTGATCGGTTTGGCACCTTTCCTAACATGATTTCAGAGCTTAACATGTTGGTCACATGCCCATGTTTGTCCTCTTTTAAGTGTGCTTAAGAGTTGCTCTACTAGGCTTAAGAGTTAGGCCAATCGGCATGCATGTTTGTATGCGTTTTTGTCCTTCTTTCTATTGCATTATGGCCACTGATTTGGACCTATTTGAGAGCTGTCCATTTTGGTTTAAGACCATCCTCGCATGTTGTTGCATGCTTGCCTTGCATGTTGTCACATGCTTGTTGCATATTTGGTAAATTACATGTTGTAACATGCTAGTTCAATTGTGCCTTGTTGTATACTTGGTCCATGACATGTTGTTACATGCTTGAATGTTGTCACATGCCTTGCATGTTTGCATGCTTGTTAAGTTACATGCTTGTTTGCATGCTTGCCTTTGCATATTGTTATATGCTAATTGCCTTGTATAGCATTGTTGCTTGCATGCTCATGTTGCATTGGTTTGCTCGCATGCTTAGGTTGCATAGCATTGTGCATGAATCCCTTGCCTCTTGATCAACCATGATAGAGGTTGGGGGCCCCTTTATGTGTTTTGGGTGCATTTCATTTGATATTGAAGTTGCACACTTGGCTCCTTTGGCCATCATGCATTGAAATGCGTGATTGGTGGCCCGAGGGTCGAGCACTACACTCTCTTGAGTTCGTAACATGATAGGGAGGGTGGTTGTGCACACATTGCCTTGCAAATACTTCACCATGCTCTGTCTGTCCTTTGTTGCAGCAAAATAGGATTTCGCATGAAGAGATGGCCGGTCGGCCATCTTCAGTGCCGGCCGGCCAGGCATTGTTTGCCGATGGCTTCATTTGTGGTCGATGACAGGTTCTCCATGGCCGGTGGCCCTATCTCTTAGCCGGTGACATCCCACAGTGCTCATGGAGTGGTTTAGAAGCAACCTTGGGACTTGTGCAGTTTTCAGAGGCATAAAACGGTACGAACAGAGGCAACACGTGGCATGGCGACGGATTTCCGAGCGAAGCCAACTGAGCATGCATGCATCCCTCTTCCCGAGGCCGTTTTATTGCTTTAGCAGCTTAATTAATTTGTTTAATTAGTTAAGTGTTGTGTAATTATTTAATTAGCTTATTAGTTAATTAATTTGTATTATTCTTTCGGTCCCTCCCTCGAGAAGGCGCAATTGTGTAATAAGCGTTCGTGTGTGTGATGCATGTCTTCCAACCCCCACTTCTTTCTCCCTTTTATTTAATTGCTTATGATGGTTAGTTTTAGGGCATATTTGATTTAGCATACCTTATCCTATGCATGTTTGCATTCATTCATTTGTATTGCATGCACCGGGCTCGGCGCATCATACTAACTGCATAGTATTTCAATTCCAACTTGAATACGTGTATCAAATTGCCGCATATCATATGCCATCTTAGATTAGCTGAGCCTATTCTAGTTGCATTTCGTATGTGTTGCATTAGACTTGGATCATACATTAATTACTAACATGTTCCTTGTTTTGGCTCGGAGTACACTGTGAGTGTTTATGCTTTAGCATCTTGCATATATGTGAGTGTTAACATGACAGCATGTTTGCCATGAGACTAAGTGCTTATGTGATATAACTGCCTGAATGCCCATGGGTGAAGGTTGGATTGCTTGAATTGGAACAATTCATTAGAATCCGTGTTTTAGCCTACTTGCGAGTAGCAAACTTCAAACCTTTTTCCAAACAAACGGATATGCGATGCTTTGTTTCAAATTAGGCGATCGAGTCTATACTTGTATGCTGTGCGCATCACATAGTAATTCTAGGCTAATAAACCGGAATAAGAGCACATGTGTTTTCAAAAACAAGATATCATGTTTAGTAGTGGCCGATCTTTGATCGGGCGAGCGGGGGTGCTCATAGCTGACCTTCCCCAATCGTACCCAAGTTCCCGAGCTGAGGCAACTTTGGTGATGACGGACACGTGGCCTTAGGCAACGAGTCAGGGTTTCCTAAATTTTCCCAAAAATAAAATATTTAGGTGGCTACTCTGTATCTGGCAAAGCAGTCCATGTTTGGCACTTCTTTCTAAAAATCTGTTTTCCAAAACGATTTGCCGGATTTGGACTCTTTGGTGATTTATCAGTCTCGCATTGCACTTTTGCGGGACTAGATTCAGAACCGTGACACATTGAGTCCAAACTGTAGTGAGCCCAAATGAACAGAACGAGATCTTCTCCGAGACGTTCGGGGACGTCTACAAGCGGCCAACCAAGAAAAGAATTATTGAGGTCGAATTGGATGTAAACACCTTTATCTGGAAGAATATCATCATTACAAGGTTTGGAATTCCAAGAGCCATTGTGGCTGATATTGACATCTAATTCGATAGTAAACTGATCAAGAACTTCTGCGCCAAGTAAAAGCTAAATAATTACTATTCAACGCATAGCTTTCCAGAAAGCAATGGCCAAGCCGAGGCATAACAAAACTACCCTGGATGGTATAAAGAAGAGACTGAAAGCTGCTAAGGGCAAGTTTGTTGAAGAATTGCCTTCTATAGTCATTCCGCACCATGCCAAGAAGATCAATCGGAGAAACTCCTTTTGCCATGGCCTATGGCACAGAGGCAGTCATACCTTTGGAAATCGGCATTCTAGGAATCAGAACTCAAGTAGTGAAAAATGGGAAGAATGAGGTCTTCCTAGCCCAACATCCAGATCTAATTGAAGAAAGAAGAGAGCGAGTAGCACTTTGGCTAAGGGCATATCAACAGAGACTTGTAAAGGCTTATAACAAAAAAGTTAATCCCAGAGAGTTTGAAGTTGGAGATCTCATCTTGAGGAAAGTCGTTGGCAACAAGAAAGATCCCAAGGAGGGTAAACTTCGCCCAAACTAGGAAGGACCATATATGATCATCTCGGTTACTAGCGCAGGGGCATATCGACTGGAAGATTGTGATGGCAAATAGTTTGCAAGACTATGGAACACTAGTAACTTGAAAATTGTCTTTCATTAGTCTTCTTTCTTTTATTTTTCTTTTAATGTAACTTAAAAGATGATTAGCTGAAGTATTCATGAATAAAATTTTTAGTTTGAATTGTTCATTGCTCTTGAAACTTGTATGTTTGATTCTTATTAGAAAGATAGAGTTAGGTCGATGTGATGTTTCAAAGAGAAATTGGACATTTAACTTACGTTTGTCATGATGATAGAGTTGAACTAAGTTAAAGGGATGTTTCAAAGAGAAACAGGATAAAACTAGCCATGACTTTGCCTACGAGGCAATAACATCAGACAACCGGCCTAGTTAGTTTGGAATGAAAAACCGAGGTAATTAGTACTATGAAATAAGGTTAAGCCATAAGTATTTTGTTTAGATGAGCTAAACACGATGACACTGGTCATGGGTGTTTAATTTTGAAAGACTTAGGCAGGATTGAGATGTTGGGTCTCTAATGTGAAGGTACTTAATAACTTATATTCACATTAGGGGGCCAAGAGTATGAATAAAGTTAAGTTTGAATCTTTGATTTGAAAAGAGCATGAAATTTTCAAAAGATTAATTAGTCATATCCAAGATGACAGCATGTGAGTTAATCCGAGGTGATTATGGTGAAGATTAGAATCCAAGATGTTACACTTAGAAAATTTTCTAAATGTAACAACTGCTGAAGATATGAAAGTAAAGAAGACATACATCAAACAGAAGTAAAAGAGGCATCCAAGACTTAAACAAATGAAACAGTGCATTCATAAAGCAGGAAGTTGTTCAATTACATCATCAGGCACTTCGGCCTTGTAAAACAAAAGCATTGTTCAAATGTTGAAAAAAAGAAAATAAAGTACAAGAAAAAAAGAAAAAAAAATCCTAAGTCTACACTTCTAGTTCAATGTCAACTTGGACTTCGGCCACTAGAACAACATCTTAGACCTTGGCAATTGGAGGAGCCTCAATAGTTTGGGCATCAATAATGTGGGCTTCAGGTTGGACGTCGTTGTCACTAGCCTTTCCATTAATCTCCCTGAGGACTTCTTCGATACTCTTCTCGGTATTGGCCTTCTCAGTCTGCTTTGCCACAAATGAGGCGCTCTTGCTGATCTCATCATCATCTCCAATAAGGTCCATGACTTGATCATTCATCATGGGGGACTTGGACTCAGCAATAGTCTCTTCCTCATTTTCTTCCTCTCATTCCTTGGAGTCAGCAGTTTCCTCAAATTGGGTTGCGGAGGGAGCAAACGACAGGTTCATCTTGTTAAGATCCTGGATTGACGAGTCCTCGGGGACAGAAAGCTCCTATAGCGTAGTAACCTAGCCAAGGCAGTAGCCTTGGTTGTAGGCTATGTTGACCTGCTTTTTGTAAACGTTCTTGACATCAATCTTTTCTTTTTCAAAGGCCTTGGCGTTGGCGTCTTCAATCTCCTTATTCTTGGAGGCCAACGCCTCAGTGAACGTCTTCTCGACTATGGTAGTCCACTTCTCGGCAACTTTTATAGCCTTCTCCGCTCAAGCCATGGCAGTGTTGATCATTGTTCTCTGCTTCTCTCGTTGCTTCTCGGACTCATTGAATTTGGCAAGATAGTCAGTGGCCTCTTGAGTGTTTTTGGTTATGTCCTTCTTGGCCAACTCATGTTAGGTTAAGAAGGAGTGGACATCTTGGACAGACTTCAAAAAGAACAAAGTGTTAGATAAGTAAAAAATTCTAAATATTGAATACTAGAAAGAAAAGTGAAGAACCTTACCAAAATAGAGTTTCTCATCATCATGGCGAAGTGTTCGTGCTCGTTGTACTCGCTGATGTTTGTCATGTTAATGGGCAGAAATAGGGTGGTCGAGAGAGTAGTAGCGACCTCGGGGTGCTTCTAGATGCTGTCTCCGACCTTCAGAGGTTAGTCGTTGATAATGATTTCAAGGAACCATGAGTTGTCTTCGGAGACCTTTGGGCCCAAAGAGTGAAACCACTTCAGTTTGGGAGCCTCGATATATCCTGATGTTGGGCATTTGTCAGCCTCTATGTAGGAGATAGGTAAGGCATCCTCAAGGTCTTTCTCCTCAGAGGAGGGAGTGGCGGTTCACTTAGGCTTGGCCTTAGCTTTGTCCATTTTGACCCTCTTTTGATTCTAGACTGAGGGTGGAGATGGGGTGGAATAGATGGTAACGACGTTGGGAATGTCACTGAGAAGGTCCTCTACGACGGCGACTTTGCATCCTATTTCTTTAGAAGTGGAGGTGATCGTGACACCAGTGCCAAATCTAAACGTAGGAAGGGTCATGAGAGAATTTATTGGATCGTAGGTCGGGAGGTCTAGACCTTGGCATTTCCTACTCATGGACCTGTCTGCAAGTGCGTTGGAAGGTCGGTGCTGACGTTGGCGCTAAAACGACAGAGCGTGCTGAGATGGGGCTGAGGTAGATGTAGCAGTATTGGCCATCGGTGAGGGTTAACCTAGCATTGTGTCGGCGACACAACTCGGCTATACCGTTAATGATTCTAAAGGTGTTATTGGCTAGCTGCGTGGGGTTGAGTTTGTAACAATTCATCATTTGAAGAAATAGGATGTTGAGGAGGAATTGGATTCCACCTTCTATAATCGATACCATGGGAAAGGGCATGTAGTCATCCCTGAGCATGATTGAATCGTTTTCGCCAGCTAGTCAAATTTGGACATCATCCTGGATGTCAAATTCTCGACGAAAGTTCTGGATTTTGGTCGAGGTGTTTACTCATCACCTATGCATACCCATGGTCTTGGAAAGTCATAAAGTTTAGGGTTTTCTTGCAGAGATTCTGGAAATCACTCGTTCTAACCTAGGGAAGTTCTAAAATTTTGAATACTTTGGTTTGAAGGTTCTGGGTAAACTTATCAATATTATAAGTTTTTGTTTTCGTAGTGTTACAACAAACCTAAATTCTAACCTAGATTGTGCAAGAATAATGGCAACATGCAAAGAATGGCAGTGAGCAATCTGGAAACAGTAAAGAAGTATAGATTCAGAGCATGAAGATATAAGAGAATTGGAGTGCAGGAATTCAAGAGTAATGAGCATTCAAATATGATAAAAATAGGCTTAACTAAATGCAAAATGTGTGAAGAAAGAATATAATATTCATTCAAATTAAAGAATATTGGAAATTTCAGAAGAACAAGCTCAAGAACACAAGAACCAAAACTTAGAAGTCAAGAATGAGGGACTTATAGGTCGAGAAAGGATAGGTGGATTCGAGATCATCGGAGTGAGATGGTGCTTTTGGTCAAAGTGGAATGCTTGAATAGTCGCTGGAGATGGTAATCGAAGTGGCTGTGGCAGAGAGCTTCGAATTTCGAAAGTTTAAAGAGAGAGAATCTGAGAGGAGAGAGAGAGAGAGAGAGAGAATTGGGGATGGGAAGTGAAAGAACAGAGAAAAAGTTGAGAGTTTTGTAGGAAATGCAAAGAGGCGGCAAGGCGAAATCATTTCAAATCCTTGGATAACATACCTAGTTGACATTATTAGACATCAGGCGGTGTGAGATAGAGTTAAAACGACACATCTGTTGATGGCACATGATGGGGACAAGCCAATGAGACAGTGCCACATGTCTTGGTGGTTTCGAAGTTAGCTACGAAAACAAACTTGGAATCTTGAAACCTTGAACTAGCATGTTGTGACCTCAGCTAGTAGCATGATCTCAGTTGAAATGTTGTACCTGGATAAGACATAACATGTTGGTTCTTGATTCATGATGAGTGAACACTTGAGTCCTTGTTCCTTAACACCGATGAGTCCTAATCTCGGTTGGAGAGATATCTTTCATCATGTTGTCTAGCCGACATATTGAGAGGTTAGATGATGTAAGTTCTATCACCTCAGGTTGCCGAGGTAATAGAACCTATGGGCAGTTGTGGAGACATATTTTTAGGTTTGTCCACGTGGTCGAGGTTATTGGCGAGGTGCCACATGAATGAATCGAGATATGGTTTGAGGATCTTTGTTTAGATATAGATAAGACTCTTAAAAGATGTTCTTCTAAGCTGGATTAGAGGAGTCTAAGATAGATGTTATCCTACGGGATGGAGTCCCACAAAGTGGTACTTCTACAGGACAAGGGTACTGTTGACTATAAAAGCAAGGCACCCTCATGGGTCTAAGGTATGCTTTTGTTTGTGCATTGTTTACTTGTCCTAATATCGTTGAGAGATAAGTTGACTAACTTGATCGTCAAAGTGCCTCGAGTAGATGAGCCATTGTGGTGTTTATTGTCTTCTTGTGTACAGGTGTTGGGCTCTTCTATTCTTTCGTGTGCTCTATGGCTATATTCTTTAGATTTGGTTGTGAGACCAAAAATCAACATTCACATTATCCATCATGTTATTGTTAAAATTTGGCATGATATGTACAAAAAAATCTCCAGTAGTGCTATCAATTATGCCAAATTTGGAATGATAGAAGGAGTTCGCCAAATTTTAGCATGGTGAATGACTATTAACATTATAAAATTTATCATATCACCCTAAAAATGCCACGTCATATAACCAAAGGGTGTTTTTCCACGTCATATACTCGTAACGGTGTAAATGCATTGTGAGTTGATCTAACAGTTCAGATTTGGGCAGGAAAAGCAAATTTGAATTTTTTAATTTTATTTTTATATAGTTAAATCTAGACCGTTGGATCAACTCACAATACATCTCTACCGTTGCTAGTAGAGAGGTAAGGAGAAATCTTAAGGAGCAATCTCAAGGAGAGAATCTCAACTCGTTTTTCCAACGGTAACCAGATTCCTTCCAAAGACATTTGGTCGAGCTTGTAAACCTTCCAAGACAATTTTATGTGGTCCAATGGTCCAAATATTCACCATGGGAAGCACCGATTGACCACGTGGCAACCAATACTCCAAAATGATCATGTTATGGATATTTCATCCAGCGATAGGCCCCACGAGCCTAGCCACATCAGCAATTGAATGATGCATAGATGCCAGATCACTTGATGGTTAGTTTGGACCACGCTTGCACCCTTCAGCCTATCAAATCATATCACATGTTTTGAGAAGGCTAAACAACAGATCATATCACATGTTTGGACCAACACCGTATTTACCACATTTTTTATACAATGTTATTACATTGGGCAAATTACAACATCAGTTCTTATATTTTAACTATTATATAATTTTAATCTCTATAATTTTAATTAGTTCAATTTTAATCTTAAATTTATAGTTTTGTCTCCATTTGGTCTAATTGATAATAACTCTTACCATTTTTTTTATTTTTTTTTATAAAAAATATGCATATAAGTGACATGTGTCATATTTTTAAGAGTAAAATTATAAACTTACTTAATTCAGCGAGTTAACCAATTCAGTGATTATTTTTTGTCAAATACACTAATGGCACTATTAATTGGATCAATTTAATACAAAATCTAGAATTACTGGTCAAAATTGAGCCAATTGAAAGTGTAGAGACTAAAACAATGTGTAAAACGTAGAGACCACGGGTATAATTTTCCCTTATATTTATCATCTTTTTCTTTACCACATTATTAGTATAATGACTCTCATCACTCATGTCTATCTCTAATGAAGTGCTAACAGATGAAATGATAAATATAATATGGTGCAAAATTTAGTAAGTGTAGAACTGCACGAGTTAAATGGATTTTGTTTTTGTTTTTCTATGTGAAGATAAATAAACTAATAAATGTGTCAAAGACAGCAGAAAAATTAGTATTAAGAGAAGAGGACATAGCCAAGAGACTTATAATAATAGATAAAACGCTTCCAGATGTTTAATTTTGTTTCGCTAGGAAAAGCACTTGGCATTTGGGCTAATATGTCCAAATGAGGGACACCCTGCCACTCGGAGAATGCTAATCTAGTGTAGCATACAAGTAAATACGTAGCCAAATCTGAAACATTAATGGCATAAATCAACAAAATGAAGATTATGTAAACACGTAACTTGAAATATCTATTATTAGATTTGGAAGACATTTTTTTTTTTTTTTAATCTTTTTGAATAATCGGCCATGTAATGAGAACAAGCAATTAAACTAGTATATATCTCTCTATCACATAAGCAAACCCACATCACCAATTTATGTTGATTAAGTTTTATACTTCAATATTCAGTTTCACAAATGAATTTGGGCTAGTTCAGATGGCCTCTCCTGCGCACTTCCCCTAGAAAGGTCAGGGGGTCAATCCTTACTAATTAGAAAGATTGATAATTTCTCTCCTATATTGTGAGGCTTTGGTATGTTCTTTACTTCTTTTCCATTATGAAGCTCTTTCTTAGGTCAAATGGGGTTTTGTATATTATAAATAGTTCTACTAATTGAAAAAAATAAAAAATAAAATAAATAAAATAATCATTTCTTAGTTTGATTGGGCTTCTCTACATTGTAAATATTCATATTGATTGAAAAAAAAAAAAATCTCCTTGTTTGGTTTTCAAATTGAAACATAATTTTTTGTTTTTATTTTTTAATTTTTAGATGCGCCTAATCTATAATTAAAGGTCAATATTGAAATGGCTTTCTCTCTCTAGGACTCCAATCCTAGGTTATTCTTTTACTTGGGCAAGCTAGGGAGTCAGGTGCTATTTGTTGTCCATCCTAATCACCACTGTCAGCAATAGTTAAAGCCTATGGGGAAAAGGTTGGTGAGGAATTGTGTTTGGCGCTCCTTCGCCAAACTGTACTCTTTCTTTTTTTGCATTTATTTTCTTTCTTTGGCTTCATTCGCTGCCATTTCTTGATTCATAATGGACAACAATATGGTTAGATGTTTGGGTAAGGTTACGTCTACGTTTGATGAAGAAGACATTGTTACTAGCTCTGATGTTAGAGCCAAAGTGATCGATGTTATGAATTTTTTCCCTATCATGGTTAATTGGATTAAAGCTTGTATAACCAACCCTTCCTTCTCCATTTGCATTAATGGGGGTCTTTGTGGGTACTTTAAAGGAGCTAGAGGGAAACTTTGGAGGGAATCAGTTACTAGACAGTTTGATTAGTCTTTCGCCCTTACACCCAAGTCAGGCAAACGATTTGCACGTCAGTATCGCTGCTTGAGGAGTCACCCACGGTTGAGACAAGGAGATCCTTTTTGTCCTTACCTTTTTTTTATTGTTATGGAAGTCCGTACTAGATTATTGGCTAATAAAGCCACTAATCCTTGGTTCAAATTCCATTGAAGGGGTGATAACAAAAAAAAAAAAAAAATAGAATTGTTAATAAGTGTTTTGTTGAAGATTCAATATTTTTTTGCAAGGGTGATAGACACATTGTTAGTCTCATTAAAGAGGCTCTTACTAAATTTCAAGGTTTGTTTGGCTCTCTCCTAGCGTTGGTAAAAGTTCTATGGTTTTTTTTTTTTTTTTTTTTTTTAAGTGTGGAGACTAAAGTTAGGAAAGATCTGATGGAGATCAAAATTACCTACACTAATCTTTGTCCCTAGGAAGGAAGGGGGTTGGGCCTCAAATCCATGGAAGTTTGGAATAGGGCTGTTGTGGCTAAACATAACTTGTTTTTGATTTCTAGTGGTGATTAGTCCATGCAGTGCGCCAATGAGTGAAATCTTACTTGTTAAAAGGCAAATGCTTTTGGGAAGTTAGGATTCCTTTTGATCCCTCTTAAGCGTGGAGGAAATCGTTAGGACTCAGGAGTGTTACTTACCTCTGCATTAAACATTTGATTGGTGATGATAATGACACTGATAATTGGCACCCTTTAAGCTATTTAATCAAAAAATTTGGTGAAATCATTTGAGTCTGGTTTGACTGTTCAAGCTAGAGTTGAGGAGATCATCTCAAGGGTGAATTGGAAGTACTTTGTAGCACAAACTTGGAAATTGTTAGAATTGAAAAATCTTACCCTTCCTAACCTTATCCTTTTCCTGGTAACGGCCAAGTGACCTAGCCTGCTTCTTTTACCAATTATTTTTCTATCAATTATGATTGGAACCTTTGGATGTAGAGGAAAGCACAAGTTAATTCATCTAAAATCATTTAGTTTCCCTCAAACATTTTGTGGTTTGGATGGCTATTTTTGAAAGACTCAACACTGGTGATAAACTGATAATGTTTGTTGTCAAAGATAAAGCCTTTTTCTAGCTTTTTAGGGCTAACAACGGAAAATTATTCAATGTTTCCGGAGTACCATGTGTCTGCACTCCTTAACCAATCATCATTCAATATGCACCCTCATGTTCCCTAATCACCCAACACAATACCCCATCTACCCACCCTCTCCAGCAATTGCAATGCTATGGAATACCATATGTCTATACTCCGGGATTATTGAATAATTACCGATAACAAGGAGGATCATAATCATCTTTTATTCAATTGCTATTATTCCAAGAGAGTGTGGGAGGTGCTCATGAGAAAATGCAATGTGAATTTTTAGATCATAAAATTAAGAGCAAAATATGCTTTACTGTATGACTTAACTCAAAAAAGTACAACTTTGTTGAGCTCAATTTGAGTAATTTAAATTCAATTTATTTTATTACTTGGTCAAAAGAATTTTAAATTTGGTCATGATTTAAAGAAAACTTTACCAACTCAAATTAAATTTTGTCAAGACTTGAGTATATATTCTCAAAACTTAAACATTTCGATTTTTGTAATTAACAATATAAAATCCTAGTATTTAACATGTGCATACATCGGAACTTAAAAACATAAATTTTAGCTTGATTTATGTCTGGTTTAGATTTTTTTCAATTCATGTTATATTATAAATGACTTGAAGAGTCATGTAGTTACTACTTTCAACTTTTATTTTATGTACAATCATATTATTTCAAAAATATAGTAGATTTTACAATTAAAAACAATATTTAAGCATATTAATTATATCATGTAATGAAAATTAAGTATGGAAATTTTTTAGCATTGAAATATATACATACTAATCTTTTAAAAGCTTTAATATTTCAATGCAAATTTATTAGTTGAATTTAAGGCAAAATATATATACCATTCAAAATGAGAAGCATTTTAAAAGAAGGCAAAACTCTGTACAATCGAGCAATCTAATGCAACATGTATTTTAGAAGACGTTAGTTTTATGCTTATTCATATATTTGTCTTTTTTTATTATTGGGGATTGGTATAAATATTTATATTTAAAAGAATGTTTAAATATCTTTTCCTTTTGTATTTTCTCTTTAAGTCTTTTGCCTTGATTATCTACATGTCCAAACATGTGTATATTAATGTATTTAAAAATAATAATATTTATGTGTGATATTAAATATATGTGCATATATATAAATGTATCATAACTAGTATTCACACATCTATTTTTAAATCGTTGTTCAATATCTTTTGTTTAATTGATTGGTCCTCTATACAATACTATTTCACAGAATTGGTTCTTGAAATCCTTCTTAACTATATTGATTTCTCTCCAAATGTTTATCATTCAAAATATATCACTCAAAATTTCAAATCTCATTGAAATATATATATATATATATATATGGTGTAGGGGATGAAGGATTTTTAAAATTTTGGAATAGGTAGAGGCACCATGCATCGTATTCATTGAGTTCATTTGATTTTAAGAAATTTTTATTTATCAAATAAATTCCTATTTTATATAGGATTGACTAATATATGTATATATATATATATACGCACAATATATTATGCAAAGAAAAATTATTCATTTCCCTAATTTTGCTCCCCCAATTCCACCCCAATAATGTGGAATTAAGGGGTTGAAGATGTGTGTGTAGGGGTGGGCGCGGGTCCGTTGCGGCCACGGAACCTCCAATCCGCCATCCGTCCGCCAGATTGGCAGATTGGAGAAAATCAATCCGCATCCGTCCGCCAATCCGGCGGATGTGGATTGAGCGGATTGGCAGTTTGGCGGATGGATGCGAATTGGTTTGGCGGTTTAAGATTTTATAAATTCTCAACATAATTCAACTTGTGCACTTCCTCAAAAAAAAAAAAAAAAAAAAAGTATTACAGTCAACGACTTAAAAAACTATTACAATCACTGTATGTCTCATCCAAAAAAAGAAAGTTTGAAACTTTAGAATATCACAATCATGCATGGCTCATCCATATATTACAATAACAGCATGATTCATCCACATAAAGTATTACAATCTGTGATTCTTAACATATAATAACAATTCAAACCATCAAAACCATGAACAGGGCAGTAGTAGAGATTGTATGTCTCTGTATTGTTACATTATATATGTCTTTGAAAATAAAACCAACCAGCATATATCATATTTTCTATTTATTATTTTTAGAGTTAAATTTAAAAACAAAAAATATAGAAAAACAATACGTTTATTTTTTTCAATTCAAAAAATATATTCAAGTTGAAAACTTTTTTTCAACTGAATATTTAAACTCTTTTTCAATTGAAAACACAAACAAAATATTTAAACAAATTGAAAACATAAAGTCTTATAAATTATTAGGGATGTTCGCGGTGTGGCGGTTCGGTTGCGGCCAAAGGAATCTCAAATCCACCATCCGTCTGCCAAATTGGCGGATTGGAGAAAATCAATCTGCAACCGTCCGCTCGTCATAACGCATCCGTCCAAAATGTGGCGGATCGGTTCGGTTCGGTCGGTTTTGGCGGATCGGTATATCCGCTGCTCACCCCTATGTGTGTGTGTGTGTGTGTGTGTGTGTGTGAGAGAGAGAGAGAGTGAGAGAGATAGAGAGAGAGAAAGAGGAAGGAGTGTGAGACCGTTTCACATGGGTCTTAACGGCGTCATTGGGGTTGAAATTAGGGTCTCAATGGGGAGATGTGGCATCTCTCTTAAGAAAAATGGATATTTCATTAGTTTCACAGGAGTAATCTAAATTTCTTAATTTTTTAAAAATAAGAAACATTATACATGGCACACAAATATCAGTCCATCTAATCATATCTATGATTTTGAAATTTAAAAACCTTAATATAGAAATTTTTTTAAAAAAAATCCATATCTAATTTGAAATTTTAAGATTTTGAAAGGAAATTAATTTAGTCTTATATCAAAATTTTAAAATATTTACTTCAAAATTTTATATATTTGTTTTTGAAAACTAAATAGTACACGTGGTGTCTAAAATATTAAGAATTTTTTCGCCGTCAGAATATTTATAGCAAATTTATTAATTAAGAAAGAAATTTTGCATGGCTCATGTAAACATAAATTAAAAAAATACATATGCAGTGCGAATTTTTATGCCACAACAAAAAAATACATATATCGTGTTTAACCATATATAAGCCTTCTTTTAAAAATATGTTGTATAAGATATACATGGTAAAAAGTATTGGTCTATCTAATTTTTTTTTTAATTTAAAAATTTGTAGATGGAAAATTAAAAATAAAATTTTAACCATATCTGAATTGCATCTAATTTGAGATTTAAAAGAAGAGTCCAAATTGCCTACCAGTATTGCTCGGTGCAGTTGCCGGTATTGGCTAAAATCGGCTTTTTGATTTTTTCAAGTTAATATCAAACACGGATACACAAAAATAAGATTTAATTAAAAGTGGTTAGAAATTAATGGAAAATTACAACATTGTCAACTTACAATCATGAGGTCCAGATGATGGGGGATTGAATTCGCGAGTAAAGAACGTTGGGGAGTCGCCGGAGCTTGTTTCCATTGTTTTTATGTTTTGTCTACACTCTTCCTACCACTCGAAATATATTATTGATATTTGCTACCTCAATTTTATTTACTTATTTTTTTAGAATTTGAGACCTCCACAATATTTAAACTCTTCCTCTCTCTCTCTCACAAATGTGTAGGGTGCTAGGGTCTGTGAAATTTGGGATCATATATAGGTCATCTTTTTCTTTTTTTAATTTTTTTTGTTTTTCACCAGAGTAGGTAATCACTGATTGAGCTAATACAGCATACATGTTACTCAGGATTTTCATATTTGAAATTATAGCTAAAGTAAAGGATGCACTAAAGCCACTTCAACTATTCAAAAAATTTACTTTTCTTTTAAGGATTTGAATGATGTTGTTATGTGGATTATGATTCTGAACACTATCCAAAGTTGCTTTAACTTTTGTTTTTTCAACTTTTCTTCTAATTAAAGGTCTGAAAACTTTTCTCCACAATTTTTAAACTCTTCCTCTCTGTCCTTCCTCTGTCTCACATATGTGTAGGGAATCCTAGGTTTGGATTATAAACTAATCTATAATGGACAAAACAGTTTTCATGTGTGATCACTTTATGATTGTTCATTTATATTACTATATCTTAATACGAATCCCTTCATACTTGTTTTCCATAACATTATGAGTGGCTTTGGGAAGTGGGTTACATTTTTAATTTTTGTGGTTATTTTAGCTTAGGGTTACAATGTCTCGATTGGGAAAGACATTTTGATTTTTTGATTTTTTGTAAGAGAAAAAATGTAATAATTATGTGTTGGATGTGATATTTTGTCTTATTAAACTAAAAAACCTATTTTATTTTTTTTGTGACTATTTTAATCAAAAAAATTCTAAACCTCAACTTTCCGAAAATAAAATGTAAGTCCGACTGTATCACAGCTGTATGGAAAATGATACGAGGCCCGACTCTTCAAGTCCGAGACACACCGAGTGCTGCGTCATACATACGTGGCCAGCCTCCGTAGAGCTCTTTTCTTTCTTTAAAAATGTGAATTCTTTCTTTCATAAATAGATATAATTTTTTTAAGGGGCAAAAGTATATATAACTCTCAATCAAAATTTTTTTTATACCATATCAATTTCAGACTGAGATTCTCTTCATTATAAAATTATAATAAAAAAATTTCTTTACATGATCAAAGGGTTGTGAAATAACCATGACAATTAATTAATATTTAAAATTTTGAAAGAATCATTACAAGCCTTTGGATTTTTGATTTAGAAATAAATATTTACAAGTCTTTTGAGATCCTCCATTATAATTTTAGAATGGAGAGGATCACAATCCATCTATTTCTACCATGACAAAAAATTAATGTTATTACCATTAATTAATATTAGTATGAAAAAAATAAACATATAATTGAAAATATTTTATTATCTGTGTCAACTTAATTGCAAAAGAAAAAACAAAAAAAGATATGATTGTTGAAAAATCCAACCTAAAGAGAGTATAAGATATTAAGTCAAGTGGATATTTTTGTTGATAAGAGGTCCATCATTTGGGAAATACTTTGATGAGAGGCCATTTTGTTTGTTTTAAAAGACATTTTATTTTTAATTTTACCTCTTAATTTTTTTGTTGACTTTTTATTGACTATATATTCAAATTTATATCTATCTGTTCAAATTTTTTCTTTATCTATTCAATTTTTTCCCATATTTGTTCAAATTGTTCCCTATTTATTCAATTTTTTTACCCAATCTGTTTAATTTTTTTGATCTTTTCAATTCAAATTTCCATCATCTGCTCAAATATCTATCCAAATAAAATTTATCTGTTGAAATTTATCTATTCAAACATTTTTATCTGTTGAAATTACCAATTTTTCCCTATCTGGTGAAATTTATAGAGCATTTTTTTTTATTGTTTAATTTTGTGACTATCATCTGTTTAATTTTATGGCTATCATCTGTTCTCCCTCTATCTGTTGCAATTTGTTTCATCATCATCATCATCATCATCATCATCAATAACAAGAACAAGAACAACAACAACAACAACAACAAAAAACCTAGCATCTGTGTGTTGCCTCAGCATCATCAACTCAATACATGAAAAAACAACCCTACAAGTTGAGATCATCCATAAAAAAACATGGCTCAAAGATCGATTCCTCACTCAGATATGAGATCCATAGCTCCGCTCCGTCATCAAAACTCTCATCATCAAGATTGATAGAGAGCGAGAGAGAGATAGAGAAAGAGAGAGAAAGAGAGACCGAGACCAACACTTTTAGATCCAGATCAACCAAAGCAAAGGAAAAAAAATAATTAATAGATAAAAAGTGGTAGAAGGTTTTTTTTTTTGGCCTGGTTTTACTACTGGGAGTAGAGGAACCACTCTCTGCAACACTTTTCTCTTTCTGTCGAACATGTTTCAGCTTCTTCTCCTTGGAATTCTTCTTCTTCACATCCTTCACCACATCATCACCACCATCACTTTTCTCAATCTTTCGGCTTCGAGGACGCAATGCCACCGTCTTCTATACATCACTCAAATTCTCCACCAGACTTCCCTTACTCTTCCCCAACCCACTCTCCGTCGCTACTCTATGAAAATCATCTCCAAGCTTCCTTGCCAGCGTCCTCCTCTTCCAAACCCCAACCTCATCACCACCACCATCATTTTCTCCTCCCTTTAAACTCTTAAACTCAAGTTTGCCATTGTTGGAGATTTGCTTAAACAAGTGGAACTTTTCATGGATCAAAACAACTTGTACGTAACAGAATCATCAAATCTCAGCCCCAAAATTGTCCATTTAGAGTTAAAGCTTTATTACCTTGATTCAATATTGCATTTCACGGATCGTGTATTCGAACTGTCACCACCTAAACCCGCCCCTATAGGTTTAGCATTGTAACCGGCCAGTAATCATGGGATTACCGAAGGCCTCTGAGACAGATTAACATAATAATAGGAGCTAACGGAAGCAAATAGCAAATATATAACGTCCATTGAGCTATGCAAACTTATATGAGACAGAAAAATTTTAAACTTTACATTCATAAATTTACACATCATATATATATATATATAAGCTAGACAAAAAGGGACTTAGCCCTATTTACAAAATAAACAAAAACTTGTTTAACCAATCAAGAAAACAAAACTTAAACTGTAATCACATAGCCATAACCAGTTGACATATTCGGAACCTTCACGGAAGGCATATAGGTTGGCTGACAAAAACAGAGTCCAGGCAGACGCCTTTAAGCCTGGTCACGAGCCTAATCACCTACATACATAAATAATACAGTGAGTTGGAGCCTAGTAAATAATAACAAAGTAAAGGGTTTTAATGAATGATGTCCATCACAGAGTCAGAAATTAGAGTTTATATCAAAAACAGATTCTTATCAGAAACAGAGTCTTATGTATATTCAGATTTCAATTAGAAACAAGTTCATATTCATATTCTTAGTCTTATTCAAATCATATACAAAAATCAGAGTTCATGCTTAATCATACATGGTACATCCATTAGCGTTATCATGCTTGTCAATTCCATTAAGGAACCTCTAGTACCGGGAACTTATAATATACTTGAGCCATGGTATTGTTACCCCCGGGCAAGCGCCTTGCTTAAAAAGGCACGGTATTGTTACCCCTGGGCAAGGGCCTTGTACTTATAGACCACAGTATTATTACCCCCAAGCAAGGGCTTTGTGCTAAGGATGCCACGAATATATTTCAGAAATTTGGACAATCATTCATTTATGCAAAACATCGCATTTCAGAAAATTGATCATTTCATAGCATCAGAAAATAGTTAAAGGTAAACATAACTTTACAGAGTTATTGCTCACAAATGGCTCCGCTAGTAGATCAGATCATGCAGACAAATCAAACAGATCATGCAAACGATAGCGCGTGACCTACACAAACCCATAACATATACACATTGAAACACAATATTAATTCCTTGATTAAGCTTGACTTTTCTTGTCTTTTTCTGTCTAAGTAGTCTGAAGTTCTACTACGCTTATTCTTTCTTATTCAAATGAATCGGGGTTCTCATTTCACATATTCTTTCATTAGTAAATCATTCTTTTTTAAATAAACCAATTTCTTACTTGGTTTCTTAATCAATTATTACTAAGTCAATAACTTATCGTTTAACCAATTAATTTATGTTGATTGGTAGCTTATTAATCTTGTTGAGTCATAATTCTTGCCTAAGAATGCTTAGAAGTGAAAGAGAATGGAAATCAAAATATGAAACTATCTTTCAAAAAATTCTGAAACGGGACTCTTCGCTCAAGCGCAACATTGGTCACTCGAGCGGACCCCTTGGTCTGCAAAAATACTGGTTGCTTGCAATTTATGCTCGAGCAACAACTTCTTCGCTCGAGCGATGATGACAAATTCTGAGTTTTCCAGAATGTTGTTTAAACTTCAAAACACATTACCAAGGCTCCTAATTCATGCATGACTCACTCGAATATGCAAAAACATTCCCAATTCATATATTTAGAGTTAATTCCATGATTTTAATTCAAATTTAAACCTTGGATTTCATGTTTAAAAATCATCTTTCAATTCTTTCTTTGTTTAATGAAACTTAAAATTGAATCTATAAGGCCCCTTTCAAAAATATTTGAATGTATGAATTTTAATTCAAAATCAAACTAATTTTTTTTTTTTTGATTCTCAAATACAAGTTATAATTTTTTTCCATATTTGTCCAAATTTAAATTTCATTCATTTCCTTCATATCAAGCCCCAATTTCAAACCCATAAATTCTAAAACATGAATTGATCTTCTAAAACTCTTAAAAATTCATGATACATGTACAATTGAAACTCAATTTCATGTTAAGACAACTAAATTCAAACCCAAAGTAATTAATTTCTAAATTAATTTCCATAAATTTGAACCTAACTCCTTTGCATGGATCAAATCTTCAATAAATCCTTGTTGCATGTAATTTATGAAGCTCAATTTAACAATAACTTTCCAAATTAAACCCAAAATAATTAATTTCTAATTTAACATCATAAACTTGATTTTAGCTCCAATTCTTCATTTTCTTGCCAATTTCCTAACAAACATTGAATATATGTAATTCAAATAAAACTAACTAATTTAATATACACCAAAATTTTTTTGAGTTAAATAAAACTCTTAAATTACATTACATACTTGGGTTACTAATCAAAATCAAATCCATATCTTCATGAACTCATGGTTGTCAAAACTTTTCTTCAAAACATGAAATGTATCATCTTAAATTCTTCAAAATCCATGATGCATGTAAATATAGATTCAAATACTCATAGAATTCTCTCATGCATGTAACAATGGGACTTAATTTCATGCAAGATTATAAAAATCAAAATCAAAATAATTAGTTTCCATAAACATGAGCCTAGCTTAATTTTCTTTATCTTCTTGCTAATTCCTTTTAATCACATGATTTTGAATACAATTCCATCTTTTAATTTCAAGTGTAATGTGAAGATTCTACAAAAATCAAGCGTAAATTTCATACCTTAAACTTTAATTTCAAAATTTATGGTTGATTTTCCTTTGGATCTTCTTCCTCTCTTTCAATTTCCTTGAGCTTTTCTTCTCTTGAGTTCAATTTTCTTTTCCTCTTTTTGTTTTTCAACAGTCAACACACCCTCTCTCTCTCTCTCTCTCTCTCTCTCTCTCTCTTATTTTTTTTTTACTTCTCCAAGTGTTGTTTTGAGCCAAATGAAGTTATACTTCGTGAACTCACCAGCACACACACATACACACATACAATTCACCCCTTTGTCCTCAACATCACACGTGCACACACACTTGTCAACACACTCATAGAATTGCTCAGTACACCCACAGAATTCTAAGCACACCCACACCTCAGTACACCCACTCCCACCATTCTAGTTTGTTCCATAATTTAATTTATGTCTAGGATTAATTTAATTAAGCATCACTTAATCTTAATAAATCTTGATTAACACAAAATTAATTAATTATAACTAATCTCAAATCCCACATAATTTAATTAGTCTAATTGACTTCTACTAGAGCCCAATTAATTATATTTAAATTTATCATTCTGAATCAGATTTTTAATCAAACTCCCAAAAAGCTCCAAATATTAAATTAGACTTATTTCCATCCTCAATTTTGGTTTCTCACATTATTAAGGCCATCAATTTTAGATTAACTCAAGATTTCTGTCAATAATTTACATATTCAAGCTAAATGCCTTTCAGATAAATTTAATTCAAAATAATCATAATTTCCAGTCCTCATGACTTAATTAACTCCAATTAGGACCCAATTAATCAAGTCTCAATTTCACAAATCTGAATAGAACAATTAATTAAACTCTCATATGGTCCGATACTCAAAATTAAAATAATTCAATTCACCATTTGTACTTTCTTGAGCCATTTAGGCTTTCAATATCAAAATTCTAACATAAATCTTTAATAAAATTGTATACGAATCAGTCACCATAACTTTTGTAAATCCCAATTTAAATCAGCATAATGAGTAATTAAAATTCAAATCTCCTTAATTAATTAAGTGCTAATCATTATACGTGGTGGGGTCGTCATACTAACCAACACATCCTAAATCAACTCAACGAAGTGAAATCGAGTGTGAGTTCAAACATAGCCACACAGATTGGAAGGACGAAACGCTTTAAACTAGCAAGCATCACCACATATATATGCATGTGTGTTTCCATATTTTCAGCACACAAATATGAAGCTTGAAATGAAGTGAAGAATTGAGTAGTATCGTTATTTCTTGATAATAGATTTTTTGCTCAAGAGACGGAGGTCATTTTTGCAGAGAAAGATATGGAACAGGGAGTTACCCCATACGATTTGCAGAGACTGCTTCTAAAGCTACATGTTCAAAGGCGGAAAGAGAGAGAGAGAGGTAGGGTTTGAAATCGTGATGATGCATTGCATCTGCTGCTTCGTTGCCATCAGTATTAGAGGTGGCAATAGACTTGAATCCTTGTTATCATCATCATTGTCTAAATCACCGCGGAGATTAGCAATCAAATTGGCGGAGATTCGGCTTCACTTCTTGAGGAATTTTTTGCGCTAGGCGCAGGGCTTCGTAACGTTTCCATTGATGCGGCCTTGGAGGGAAAAAAATAACAACTAAGCTCGGCCAGTTGAGATCGGAGAGAAAAGACCTCAGGTCTGAGATCTAAGATCATGCGGTAGTGGCGGGGAAGAGGTTGCTCTGGCAGTGACGGTGGTGGTAGAAAAGGAGAAGAGAGAAATCATTGTGATCAAACAACCCTAGAGAGAGAGAGAGAGAAGAGAGAGAGAGAGAGAGAGAGAGCGAGAGAGTCAGATTGCAAAAACAGTTTTGGTTTGGAAATAAATAGGAGTGTAAAAATGGCCCATGGCCCGTGGGCGGTTCGAAGCCCCATTCGTGGCCCGAGATGGGCCCGGCCCCCTTAGGCCCTGGCTCGGGCTCAACCCGAGCCCTTAGGCTAGGGCTTGGGTGTAGACACCCCATTTTGATCGACCTTAAGACTTAGATGCCATCGTTTGAGCGCTAGATGGTTGTGCATGTTTGTGCTCGTTTTGAGTTTCTGAGGTTTTTGGCTGAGTGCCTTCCCTTTGGGCCTCTGAACTCTTTGTGTTTTGGCTTGGTTTGTAGACCATGCCTCGTTTTCCCTTGCCTGGAGGGAGAGAGAGGTCTGTAGACCACTTTTTGTGGTCGTAGACCACTTTTCCCTCTTGTAGGCTAGTTTTCGATTTCTAGAGCCTTCAACCGCGCGCCTTGTCTCGGGACCGCTTACCGTCCTCCTTTTGGCCTGGTTTTCAAACCCTGCCTTGTTGCCTTAGTCTAGAGGGACATAGAGGTCTTGGAGACCACTTTTTGTGGTCGTAGACCACTTTTCCCTCGTAGACCACTTTTGGTGCCCGTAGACTAGTTTTCGAGGCTTCCGGCTGCGCGCCTCGACCCCTGGACTCTTGTCTTGCATCCTTTTTTGTTTGTTTTTGGCACAAACCTTGTTTTCCTTGCTTGGAGGGTGGAATGAGGGTTGTAGACCAGCTTCTCTCCCTAAAAATCACTTTTCTTCCCCGCCAGCCAGTTTTCTGGGCGGCCAGCTGGTCTTGGTGGTCTTTGGACCACCAAAAGTGGTCAGCAGCCATGCCATCACCTTGCTTTCCTTGTGCAAACCACTCGTCCCCCTTGCTGACCGCTTTGTCTCCTTGGAGACCACTTTCGCTGGTCGGCCGACCAGTGTAAGTAGCTGGCCGACCACTTTAATTGGTCGGCAGCTTTCCTGTATTTTCTGCAGAGTTTGTGGATGCCAGCTGTGCCAGCTGGAGAACACAGATTGCATCTGCCATACATAGAGGGACTGCACCAAGCTTCTAGCTTCTCCAAGAAGCTTGAAGCTTGGAGTTCTATAAGAGGGAGGCTCTCTCTCCCTTTTCCAGGTTCCGAAAAATTTCATGAGAGCTATACATATATCTCCTCTCTATATTCCGCTCTCTCTCTCTCTCTCTCTCTCTCTCTCTCTCTATAGTTGTGCCTTAAAGTGTGTTGTTTCTTCACTTTTGCACTACAACTCCTAGCCACACACCACTGTCTCTGAGCTGAGATTCTTGGAGGTGGTATTTGGGGTCATAAAAGCTGGTTTTGGGCTGAAGAAGGTGCTGTTGTTGCAGTGCTCCAAGGGTAACCCCTTTTCCCCTCTTTTTTTTAAAGCTTTGTTTTGGTTACTCTTTGAGCCATCTTTGCATGCTTTTTTGGGCTTAGTTTTTAACTGTAAAAAGCTTTATTTTCCAGTGTTTGAAATGCTTGTTTAAGGCCTCTTTAGTGTTGGGGTTGGTCCACCCCCTTTTGTGCCTTATTTTGCCTTGTTTTGAGCTATCTCTTTAAGCCTTTGAGATCACCTTCTCTTGGCCTTTTAACCACTGAAATCCAGTGGATTTTCAGTGGTAGAAATGTGGTTTTGAGGCCTAAAATGAGAGGGGGTGGTCCCCTCTCCTCTTGTCTTGTTTGTATGCATAGAGGGCCTATCACATGAGCATGTTTTACACTCCTTTGTGGCTTTGTTTAAGCTTATTTTTGTGACTTTTGGACCTGATATGACTGTGTTTTTGGCTGGTTTGGTTGTCTCTTGAGTGCTTCATACACTTGTAGTGTAATTCTACATTGCTAGCCTAACATGCTCTATACTTTAGACCATCATTGTAGCCTATTTTGACTACACTTCAGCATGATTTTGTCCATGATTTTCCATGCTTAAGCTCTGTTTTAAGTGTTTTGGGTCATGCATGCCTTGCTTTGTATAGCCATGGTGCAATCTTGCTCATTAGCTTTGAGTTTCGAAGTCTCTAGCATGCTTGGAATGTGATGTTTGCATGGTATAGCCTCAGTTCTCACATGATTTCAGAGCATATTTCATTGCCACACTCTCACATTTTCCACTCCTTCAAGGTGTTTGAAAGTTGTGTCTTCATGCTTTGTTTGTGAGCCAATGTGTATGCATGTTTGCCTAAGCTCTTGAGCTCCATTTCAGCATGTTCTTGACCCTTAACTTGGCATGGTTAAGCTCTATCCAGAGCTGCTTTAGTAGTTTAAGCTTAGTATTGC
Organism: Camellia japonica; assembly: GCA_030407325.1. Classification (NCBI taxonomy): domain Eukaryota; kingdom Viridiplantae; phylum Streptophyta; class Magnoliopsida; order Ericales; family Theaceae; genus Camellia; species Camellia japonica. The sequence goes on along the minus strand of JAPPVO010000007.1, from coordinate 70,772,900 downwards.
ATGCTCCTTATGTATTGCTCTTAACTAGCCTTATGCTCTAGGTCCTCTAGCATGCCTCATTTGTGTTGTTTGGATGATTTGGCATCATTTAACATTTCATTTCAGAGCATGTAGCACTGCCATATTCTCATGCATGTCACTCTTCAATGTGTTTGAAAGTTGTGCCTTTATGCCTTACTTGCGAGCCATGAGTTGAATGTGCATTCCTTGCTCTTTGTGCCTAGGTTTTGTTGAGTTTTGGCCACCGTTTTGAAGTATCTCAGGTCTGTCTATGTTTGGTTTGGCCATTTGAGTATTGTCTTGCATGCTTCATGTATGATGCACTTCATTTGCCTTGAGGCCTTAGCTTTTGAGTTTGCCATGCATGCATTGTTTGCATGATAGGATCTTGAGCATGCCATTCTAGCACTCATAGAAGAGCATATTGTTTGCATGTTGTTACATAGCATCACATGTTATTACCTTGCATTGTGTTTGCATATTGCTACATTGCATTGTGTTTGCATGCCATTAGCATTGATAGGTTGATGATGCTTGTGTTGTGTTGCATTGTGCTTGGGTAGGGTGTTAATCCAAACATGAGAAACGAGGAATGTTTCATACTTTCAAATGATGAAACGTGCCTCATTTCTCGGTCGCCGACCCTCTTGATCAAGCATGATAGAGGTTAAGGCTCTTATTTGTTGTTTGCGCATTCATCGACATCGAAATGTGCAAACTTGCCTCCTCGGCCATCGTGCATTGCGATGCTTGGTTGGTGGCCCGAGAGTCGAGAACCACACCCCCTTGAGCTTAAGAAATAATAGGGAGGGTGGTCGTGCACACATATCTTGCAAATACACTGCTATGCCCCTTCTTATTCTCTGTTGCAGCAAAATGGAGCTTGGTAGGATTTTTGGGTCGGCAGACCAGAAAAAGTGGCTGGCCAACACTTTTTATGATTTGCAACAAGTTTGGGTGGTCAGCAGGTGGTCTACACCACCAAAAAGTGGTTAGCAGCCTTCCTGGAAGTCTCCATGATGGAGTAGAAGCTATCTGGAGGCTCTTGTAGTGTTCTGAAATCAAATGCAAACAGAGGCAAGTTGGGGCATAGCGATGGATTTCCGAGTGAGGCGACCGAGCATGCATGCACCCCTTGCTCTGAGGACCTCTTCTTAATGCTTTACTTGCCTACTTTGCTTAGTTAGCTAGTTTAATGGTTTTGTACTTAATTAGTTAATGCGTTTAGCCATTCATTTGTTTTGTAATAATTAGTTAACTAGTATTAGTTAATTAGTTTCGTTTTGTAATAATTAGTTTAATTACCTTAGATTAGCTAGTTAGCTTATTATTCGGACCCTCCGTCGAGAGGGCACAACTATTGTAATAAGTGTGCGTTGTGTGTGATGCATGTCTTCCAACCCTTATTTCTTTCTCCCTTTTTACTTAACCGCTTTCAATGGTTAGTTTAGGGTCATTTTCAATTAGCATCCTTATGCTCGCATGTTTGCATTCATTCATCTGTCTTGCATGTACCGGGCTCGGCGCATCATACAAACTGCATTGTATTTCAATATCAATTTGAATACGTGTTATCCAGTTGCATTCACATGACATCTTAGAATAGCCGAGCCTATCTTAGTTGCATTTTGTATGTGTTGTATTAGGCATTCTGAACATAACTAGAATCATGCATCGATTTCTAACATAACTTCTATTTTAGCTCGGAGTACTAGGTAAGCTTTTACGCTTTAGCATCCTTGCATGCGTGTAAGTGTTGCCATGTTTAGCATGTTTGCCATGAGGCTATGTGCTTAACTGCTATAATTGCTTGAATGCCTGTGGATGGAGCTTTGATTGCCTGAATTAGAACAACTCGATGATTGTGAGTTTTAAAGCCCACTTGAAGTGGAAATATCATATTTTTCTAAGCCCACTTGAGGGTGGCAAATCCGCGTCTTAGCCTACTTGCAAGTAGCACCTTCAAAACTTTAAAAAAAAAACATGAGTTCTTTTGTTCCAATCCGCGTGATTGAGTCTATACTTGTATGCTGTGCGCATCACATAGTAATCTAGCTAATAAACCAGAATAAGAACACGTGTTTTTAAAACAACTTATCATGTTAGTAGAGGCCGATCCTTTGATTGGGCGAGCGGGGGTGCTCATTTCATGACCTTCCCCCTTCGTACCCAAGTTCCCGAGCTGAGGCAACTTTGGTGATGATGGACACGTGGCCTTAGGCACGAGTCAAGGTTTCCTAAATTTCCCCAAAACAAAATATTTAGGTGGCGACTCTGAAATCTGGCAAAGCAGTCCATCCTTGGCGCTTGTTGATTAAAATCAATTTTCCAAAACGATTTGCCAGATTTGGACTCTTTGGTGATTTATCAGTCTCACATTGCACTTTGTGAGATTAGATTTAGAACCATGACATAAGTCCGAACTGTAGTGGCTAAGAACAACGATTCACGCCCTCGCGCGCGGAGCGGAGTTCCGGGCGGTCTACCGTTTCTGGCGACTCTGGTGGGGATTTAGAGAACTTGACTCGAACTCATGATATGTTGTTTTGTTTACACTTATGTGTCTCTTTGCATTCCATTTGCATTGGTGCGCCTAGGACACGGTGTTTTCCGTATGCTATTCCTGAACGGTTTACCGGAGGCTTGCTTGGAAAAGCGTGCCATAAGGCTGATCGGTTGCGGGCTCTGCCACGATGGGAACACAAACCTCGGTTTTTACCGAGGCACCCTTTTTGACCATTCGACCTAGTGCATATCGGAATCCATAGTGACCATTCCAAACTAGGACAGGTTGCTTACCCGATTGTAGGTTGTTTGAAACCGCTGTGTGCGTAGCGAAACCCTAGCTCCTGACAAGAAGGACAGGGAAACCCTAACCCTCCATAGGGGTGTTTTGGCTCTCACTTGCTTGCTATGTGCTTTTAGAGGTTTCTACAAGGAATGCATGTATCAGTTTGCAAGTCTTGATATCAGGCCTGAGGGCATCAGTATTTTGAGGGAATCAGTTGTACCTGAGGGTATCAGATTCGAGGCAGTGATTTGGGGACAGTGATCAGTGTTGAGAACAGTGTGTTCAGCTTACAAGTACCAACTGTGTGTTGTCTTTATTTTAAGCCGAAATGCTGTCCGTTTTTCTGGTTGTTTGTTTCCTTATTATGTTTTATTTATCTTTTTGCAAGGTAGTTTAGCATCATTGCTTCCGACCAGGAAGATATTCCCCAAGCACTCTGGACCAGAGGTCGAAGACTTTCCCGATCTGAGGATCTAGTTGACGGATAACCAGTGTTTGTGTCATTACCCCCGGTTGCTAGACGGAGGTCAGTTAGGCGTAATGCATCAGTGTAGCGGTTACCAGATCAACGGTCATTATCCCCTCTACCAGTGAGTAGTCAGGTTGAGGTTTCTGTTTCTACCGCAGAAAGAGATACACCTGTTGTTCAATTAGATCAGCACCTCATGGCAAGTATGGAGGACATGATACGTTAGCTCCAAGAGACTATGCAAGCCATGCAGTGGGATACTGCCCACCAGCCAGAGGCTACCACACGACAGGCAAACATTGTGGCTTAACAGGCAGAACTGATTGCTAGACTTCAGCAACAATAGCAACCATAACCGCAACAAGCCGGAGCATCTACTTCGCATCTACCCCCACCCCCACCCCCACTTAGAATTCCAACACTCGGGGATACTGCAAACGTCCAGGACAATACAGACGCTCCAACAGGGCAAGTCCCGCCACCAGTTCTACCGTAGAATTCAAAGACGCCGGCCTTCTCTGAGATGGACCCAACCGCCCTGAAGGTCAGTAAGCTTGAAAAGCTATTCAAGAGGGCTCAAGGTGTGAATTCTATTCCGGACATAGAGGATGGATACACCGATTCTGCGATGACTTTGCTGGACTAGTTTAAGATGCCACACATAAACCGTTTTGACGGTTCTGGGGACCCCATGGTTCATCTGAGGCTATTCTCGGATACTTTGCACCCGATGGGCTTGACAAGACTCCAGAAACTATCACTTTTTGGCTGGATCTTGTCGGGTGTTGCCGCCATCTGGTACGCAAAATTGGAAGATTCTGTCAAGAGAAGCTGGGAGGAGATGGCTGAGGCCTTTGTAGCTCAATACTCCTACAACATACAGATCGAGATCACAACTCGTGATCTTGAGACAACTAGACAGGAGCCAAAAGAGGGCTTCTCCAACTTTGTAACCCGTTGGAGAGCCAAAGCTTCTATGATGACCACCAGGCCGGTCGATAAGGATCAGATACGGATGATTGTGCGCAATCTCCAACCCAAGCTGATGCAAAAGATGATCGTCTTACCCCTCCCTACCTTTGCTAATTTACATGAGATTGGGGTACAGATTGAGGACGCCATGAAGCAGGGTCTAATTGACCACGAAAGAGAGCAGCCCAAGCGGGCATTTACACGCAGTTTGAATGCAGGCACGAGTAGTGCTGTAGCTGCCAGAACTTCCGATGTAAGTATGCTCACCACCACCACAACAAAAACAGCAACCCCATTCACCAATGCGTTCGGTACCAGCTCACAAACAGCCAAATATCCACCCCGAGGCCAAAGAACCTTTACTCCACTATACATGCCCCTGTCCAAAGCTCTCGGGGTTTTAATCAGGAAAGGGCACTTGAAGCCTCTAGAGCCGCGACCATTACCAGACAAACTTCCTACTTCCCATAACCCAGCCAAATACTGTGCCTTTCACCAATAGCATGGTCACGACACCGACCAGTGCTTCAGACTGCATCATGAGATCCAGGATCTCATTGACAATAAGGTGATTGTGTCTCCAGAAAAACCAAATGTCACAACCAACCCCCTCCCACCACATAACCAAGCTCCACCACCCAAACACATCAACCTGATCCAAACCGTGGCCATTCCATATGACCCGAGTATATACATCACACCCTCCCACCTACCCAAGCCTAAGGTGTTCATCCCAGACAGCACAGACTTGTGCATGCTGAACACCTCCCAATCCCAACCCGAACCGGTGGTGGTGACTATCGAAAATAGAATTGGGTCGACTTTGGAGGTAGATGGGGATGTTGATTCAGAGCCTGTGGGGTCTGGGAGCTTTGCGTACAACCCGAGTGGTTATATCACATCAACAGACCAGATTAAGCCGAGGGTAGAGTTGCTAGTTGGGGCAGAAATCAGTATGGTTCGGGAGGATGGACCTAGTCAGGGGTTAGATGACCTAACAGAGCTGGAAGAGGGCATTGCAGATCTACAGTTCTTCAACGAGCAGGACTCAGGGGATGTAAACTTCAACTGGTTCGACTTTGACAGATCGGAAGAAAATACTAGGTGGCTCAGCGACGAGCCGGATGTTGTTGGGGTGTCTCAACCAAAACAGGGGCAATCAGAAGCCAGAATATCAGCAGTGGCCAGAATGACCGAGAATCAGGAGAAATCGCTAGAGAGCACCGGTGTTAAGAATTTTGCTCGGGATCTGAGCAGTTTGAGCACAGTGGACACGGAACAGCAGGCTGGACTAAACCGGCTTGAGCAGGAAAAGATCGAGGATCTTGAGAGGGCTAGGAAGGCCAAAGCCCCTATGAGGACAGAATGTGCTGTGCGCACAGAAACAGTTACAATGGAACCGGACAGCTGTCTGTCGATTGCCGACAGTATGTGGTGGGAAGACGACGACTTACGTCTTACCCACACCGACAAAGATTGGGGACGAAACCAACCGGACGATACCTGGTATGTGGAGGAAGTTGACCATATGACTGGAAGTGGACGGTACTTCAAGCCCCCACATTTGGATCAGCCAGAGGCATCTGGAAAGAACAGAGAAGCGGAGAGGCAGAAGGAAAAACTGCTGGAGGAAGAGGCTGTACTGAAACAGCTAAAGAAAATTCAAGCAAACATCTCCATCTAGGGACTGCTTATGGCCTCAAGAGTTCACAGACAGGCCATCCTTTCTGCCATGGACAAGGCGAAACTTTCAATTGACACCACACCCGAGCAGTTTGTAGGGTTGGTTTTTTCAGAAGAAGCTTCCCCGACCTTAACCTTCACTGACAAGGAACTGCCTCCTGAGTGCTCAAATCATAACAAACCGCTCTATACCTCTGTCGAGTGTAGAGAGAAATGGGTGCCAGTGGTCCTTGTTGACACAGGATCTGCAATCAACGTGTGTTCGTCGAGAACGGCATATGCTATCGGGTTGAAGCCGCGGATTTTGTGCCTACGGCCCAGGTGATACGGGCGTATGATAATACCAGTCGAGAGGTGATGAGGACTATACAGATTCGGACTCAGGTTGGTCCGGGGCAATGGGACATTGAGTTTCATGTTTTGGACGTTCCCGTAACCTTCAATCTACTCTTGGGGCGGCCGTGGCTGCACTATCTGAAAGCCGTCTCTTCCACCTTGCACCAAATGCTGAAGTACCCCCACGGAAAGGGGGGGGCAATCGTTTTTGGGAATTCTTCAATCCATTCGCCGCCAGAGGTTTCTACACCAGTTCTGGAGATTGAGCATGGCGCGGAGGATGTGTTTTTGTCAGGATTTACCCTAGCTGAGGCTTGGGTTGTATAGAATATTCTAGCTGTTAATGAGGGGCTATACATCAGTGTACAGTCTGTCTACCTTATGAACAAGCTACAGCACATGCCCGAGATGGGCTTAAGGCGAAGTGGCCGAAAAGGCGTTGCAACATCGGCCGAAGTGCTGCATAACCCACATACCTTTGGTTTAGGTTATCTGCCTACCAAGGAGGATTGGGTAAGGAAAGGAAGAGAGATGGCCGGAAGAGCCAGAGCCAGAGCCAAGCAGGCTGGGAAGCATTATGAGTTGGTGCATCGGCCTATCTAAGGGACCCTAAATGGACGCTTTGTCCGAGAGGGGGAGGACTTCCCGTTTTGCGGCTTTCTGGAGCCATGGCTAAATACAGAGGCGGCGCTTGTCGTGATTTGAGATTTTCTTTGACTTGCAATTGTCCGGGGATGAAGTCGCCGAGGAACAGACAGACCCACCAGCTGAGGCTGAGCAGTGCAAGGAAGAGGATTCCGAGAGCACAGAAACTAAAATGGGGGTAGCGCTGGCTTGTCTCCTCACAGATCCTCAGATCGCACAGAAGTGCTTGGGGGATAACTTCTCGGTGTCCATGATCGGGAATGAAGCGGTTGTGGGCCCATCTTCAAACATTCTGAATGCATCTATTGCACCCTCCCTCATCTGGCAATACGAGGAGGGCTTTTTATTGAGCAGCACCTGGTCAGGTAGTGAGCCAGAATTTGATTCGACCGAGTCTGTGGAGTCGGAATCAGGTTCCATCTCGTCTGAGTCTGAGTCCGGTATTCTTGGGGGTGACAACCCGGATGCCACTGTCCTGTCCAGGTCGTCTTTTTCTTTTTCCTTTAAATCTGTTGTAACAGAGGAATTAGGTGGACTGGATGTTATTAATGAGAATGGTACGGCTGTGGTTTCCGAGTACTTTTCTGTGCCCTTAATTTATTACATTAATCAAGACTTTCAAAATTTTGATGAAAACGACGAGGAAGAAATTTGTCTAGTTTTACAACGTTTGATTGATCAAGAGCAGGAAAGGTTTGTAAAACTGTTGGTTGATGAAATTACTACAATTAATGTTGGTACTGAGAAGAACCCGCGGTTGGTCCAGATCGGGTCCACATTGTCTTCGGAGGAGCGCGAATGCTTAGTCGCTTTATTAAAAGATTTCAAAGATGTTTTCGCGTGGTCCTACGAAGGCATGCCTGGAATCGATCCTGAGATTGTACAGCACCAGATCCCTCTTGACCCAGAGGCCCGACCTGTTAAGCAGAAGCTCTGAAGGATTCGCCCGGACTGGGCTTTGAAGATCAAAGAAGAGGTCACCAAGAAAATTGACGCAGGGTTCCTGCTGGTGTCTGAATACCCTACTTGGTTGGCCAATATAGTTCCGGTGCTGAAGAAGGATGACAGAATTCGGGTATGTGTGGACTTCAGGGATTTGAATAAAGCCTGTTCGAAGGACGACTTTTCTCTGCCGTATATCGACGAATTAGTGGACTTCACTACTGGGCATGCGCTACTCTCGTTCATGGATGGGTTTTCAGGCTACAATCAGATTTTGATGGCAACCGAAGACAGGGAGGAGACTGCTTTCACCACCCCGTAGGGAACCTATTGTTATAGGGTGATGCCGTTTGGGCTGAAGAATGCTGGGGCTACGTATCAACGGGCTGCGACCACAATTTTGCATGATATGATCCATAAAGAGGTTGAGGTGTACGTGGATGACATGATTGTCAAGTCCAAGGAAAGAGAGGGCCACTACACCGCCTTGCAGAAAATTCTTCCAACGAATCAGAGAGTATCGGTTGCGGCTGAATCCTCAGAAATGCACATTTGGTGTTACAGTAGGGAAAATGCTAGGGTTCTTGATCACACAGAGAGGTATCGAGGTCGATCCTTCCAAAATCAAGGCCATCTTAGAAGTGCCACCACCGAGGACTGAAAAGGAAGTGCGAGGCTTTCTGGGTAAAGTGCAATTCATAAGACGGTTTATTGCAAAATTAACCTTGACTTGTGAACCACTGTTTGGTCTCTTGAAGAAAGGAAAGAAGTTCCAATGGGACAACTGATGCCAAGTTGCTTTCGAGCAGATCAAGCAATATTTATAGAACCCACCTGTGTTGTTACCGCCTGAGCCGGGGAATTCGTTGATTCTGTACCTATCAGTGGCTGAAACGACAATGGGCTTCATGTTTACACAGGAGTCTGAAGACAAAGTGGAGAACGCTATCTACTACCTGAGCAAGAAAATGCTGGATTACGAGATCCGCTACACTCCGCTGGAGAAGGCTTGTCTGGCCTTGGTATGGGCTACCAGAAAGCTGCGACACTACCTGTTAGCTCACTTCCTAATACTGGTTTCGAGATTAGATCCCATCAAATATCTCTTCAAGAAACCGGCACTTACGGGTAGGCTAGCCCGTTGGTTGCTTCTGCTTTCCGAATTTGATCTGAAGTACATGACACGCAAGTCAGTGAAAGGGAGAGCGGTAGCGGAATTCCTAGCCGATCACCCAGTGGAGGGGGATGAAGCAATTGAGTATCTGTTCCCAGACGAGGCCATTCTGCATGTCGAAGAAGTGACTTGGATGATGTACTTTGATGAAGCGTCAAACCAATACGGGTATGGGATAGGGGTGTTGTTGATAGCACCCGACAATTCTCGTATTCCTGTAGCATTCAAACTCCGGTTCAAAGTGTCGAACAACGAGGCAGAGTATGAGGCATGTATTGCTGGACGAGAAACCGCCCTAGAATTAGGGGCAAAACGGTTGGATGTCATCGGGGACTCGAACCTTGTTGTATCTCAAGCTAAAGGAGATTGGAAAGTTAAAGAAGAAAAGATAAGAATCTATCACCAGACCTTGGACGTTCTGATTCCTCGGTTTGAGAAACTGAATTTCGCCCATCTGTTAAGACAAAACAATAGGTTCACTGATTCATTAGCAACTCTATCTTCTATGATAGACATTCCTTTTGGAGTCCAGATGCGTCCGATCATCATTGAATAGAAATTCGTGCTGGCCTACAAGCTGATTGCCGCCATAGATGAGGTCCAAGATGAGAACCCCTGGTATTATGACGTCTGGAACTTCTTGGAAAAGGAAGTGTATCCATCAGGGGCAAATGCCAAAGATAAGAGGGCAATTCGAAGAATGGCTACTCAATTCATCATCTGCGGGGGTAAACTGTACAAGAGGGGTCATCTCAGGATGCATAAACTGTGTGTTGAGGCTGAAGAATACAAGCGCCTGATGGAGACCATCCACGGAGGAGAGTGCGGAGCGCACATGAATGGGGTGATGCTAGCTCGGAAAATCCTTAGACAGGGTTATTACTGGTCCACCATGGAGGAGGATTGTATTGGCTTTGCCAGCGATGCCACAAATGCCAAATCCATGCAAACCGCATGAACATTCCTCCGTCGAAGCTGTACAACATGACTTCACCGTGGTCGTTTTCAGTTTGGGGGATTGATGTAATTGGGGCTGTCACTCCAAAGGGGTCCAATGGGCATGAGTACATTCTGGTAGCGATAGACTACTTCACAAAGTGGGTTGAGGCCCAATCTTATGCGGTGTTGAAGGCGTCGCACGTTGCTAAGTTCATCAGAAACAACATCATCTGTCGCTACGGGGTCCCGAATGAGATTATTTCGGATAATGGTTCCCACTTCAAGAAGGAGGTGATCGACTTGTTGGAGAAATACAACGTGGCTTTTCATAAGTCATCTACATATCGGCCGCAAACTAATGGAGCTATTGAGGCCGCCAATAAGAACATCAAGCACATTTGCTCTTTGGGGCTACCGGACTTCAATTCGAACTTCTGCTGGGGCAACTCTGTATTCCTTGGTTTACAAGATGGAGGCTGTTCTGCCAATCAAAGTTGAGGTTCCATCATTACGGGTATTGGCTAAGTATCAGATAACTGAGGTAGATTGGCAGCAAAGCAGGTTCGAAGAACTCATGCTCTTTGATGAAAGAAGGGTGAAGGCACTGTATCACGTTCAGGGTTATCAACGAAGAATTGCTAGGGCTTTCAATAAGAAGGTTAAGTCCAGGAATTTAAAAGAGGGGGATCTAGTGCTCAAAGACAACCGAGCTCCCATCCATGACCCTAGGGGCAAGTTCAGACCCAATGGGACTGGCCCGTACATCATCAAGTCTATCTGGTCGGGTGGAGCTATCGTTCTGATGGACCTAGATGGTCTAGAGTTCTCCCAGCCGATCAACATGGACAAGTTGAAGAAATACTATCCCTGAGTGGCTTGCTAGGCCGAAAACCTGAAAGGGCGACCTAGGCAAAAGTTAGAGCATAGAAAATTTGAAATAATAAAAACTGAGCTCGCAAGGTTGCAAACCCAGAAAGGGCGGCCTTGGCAAAAGTTAGAGCGAAAAAGGAGAGTGTTAATACACGAGTGTACCTGAACCGAACTACGTAAGGCTTGATTCCGATCTTTGGGATACATAGGCAACTTCATTCTGAAGTCCAGCCATAAACACTTCCCCGATCAACTTTGTCCATGTGATCATGTTGGCCATCTTTGTCTATTCTGCATTTAAGAGCACGGTTGCGATCTCCAGTGCAGTGCTATTCAGACTAGGGGCAACTTTCCAGTTGATGGGATCTGGGGTTGTACATCTCAGTGATACATCTCAGGCATGTCCAATTGTGATCCATATCGAAAATGGTTTTGAAAAGTTTTAATAAAAGTTGATTTTGCTCAAATTAATCTTTTTACGACTTAGACCATTTTTGGACCAAACGGAAAATTTTCAGTACCCACAACCTTCAATTACATTGATTTCAGTACATAGTTCTCCTACTCTTGAATACAAATTGAAGTTTCTTTTTTATTACATTCATAAAGAAAACTTGAAAGTACTGATTAAAGCAATAAATTCGGGGCATAGTCAAGTAAGGTGTTCATGCGCCCCCTCCTAGAGCTTGTGGAAGCCTCTGATGCCAAAGTAGGCCCAACCTGCGCCTCTTCATCAAGCCAAGCTATGCACTCATCAAAGAGGGTGCAACTGAAAGTGGGAGCGGGGGCCAAAAGCTCTCTCATCCTCCATGCTGTGGCATACCGAGCTACCTGTGCGCTTCGGACTGGAAATGTAGCAAGGTACTCTATCCCTTCCTCCGGGCAAGTCTGATCATGTCTAAATTAGCGCCGAAATCGAAATCGGAAATAAAGGACATAGTGTATCAGGCCGATGAACTGAATCCCAGGCTGGCGAGTCATGCTGTAGCTCATCGCCAGTAAATTGAGCTAGGGGCAGCGCCAAGCAATACTGGCAGTGGATAGACCGCACATCCATTCACACCACTATTCCTCATTAGGGGCATCCACTAGATGCCACTAGAAGCAATAGCCGCGAGCTGAATATGCTGGGCATGAGTCCACAACCTTCAACTTATCCATCAACTATGTCTGGAAAATGATGAAAAATGAGAGATTAAAGAATAGAGAGGTGTACGTGGAGAGAAAAGTGAGAAAAGGGTTTTGAGAGAAAAAAACGAGCTTGAGGACTGAGTGATTTGAGAAATATATGTGAGATAGGGTGGGAAACATTACCTGCAGCAATAGTGGACTCTCCACGAATCTAGTCGTCTCTCGGCGATGGAAAGCGTCCAAACCAATCAATGTCTCAGCTAGCGTCATGGCGATGCAGTTCTTGCCCTCTTTCAAGCCCTGTGCAACCTTAATCAAACGGACGCTAGATCCTCTGGAGCCTGGGGCAAGCAAGAAATGAGACAACATGCACAAGCAAAGCGCATGTCGCCGAAAGCCCTGCCAATGATGATCGCCGCGGTCACCGGCATCAAAAAATTGACGAATCAAGCTGGGGATGTCCAGTACTCCGTCACGAGTCAATGACCGAGTGTCATGCAAAGTAAGCACGCACATCCGTCCTAAGGCTTGGACGTGGCCGAAGCAGAATTAGGACAAGATTTCTTCATTGCGCTCGGATTCCATTAAAGCTTGGAAGTCTTCGATTCCATATCTCTTGTCCGCCAAAGCTAAAGACGTGAGTTACCGGATTCCAACACCTTGCCGCTGCATGGAGGAATGGAAAACACAGCGGGGTGCGGCTCAGCGTGAATAGTGCATTTATTCCGAAGCCCCAGAAATTCAGCTTTTTCGAGCCATCCAAGTTAGCAATCCAATTTGTGAGATTTTGGACGAGAAATGCCTCCATTTGGTGCAAAACTGAGTTTGAATCAGGGAAGCACGAAGCTGGAACCTTTATGGAGGATAAGGCACTGTTTAGAGGACATGTGGCAAAAATCTAGAGGTCCCCAGGCCAACTGGTCGGCCGGCCACTTTTTCTAGTCGGCCAGCCACTTTTTCTGGTCGACTAGCTACATTTTCTGATCGGCAAGTTCTTTTGGGTGGTCGGTAGTGGCCTAAAAGTGGTCTGCAACTGCCTCTTGTCTCTAGAAGAGAGTCCCTAGCCTTCCTATGTGCTGAGAGTGCGGAACGTCTGAGTTTACTTCTGTTTCGAATGCGTCCAGTCGCGTTGTTTATCCGAGATGCATTTGCTTATCGAGTTGTTGCTCATTTGCTTATCGAGTTATTGCTCTTTGATTATCGAGTTGTTGCTCTTTGAGTATCGAGTTGTTGCAATTTGTTTAACGAGTTGTTGCTCGTGGCTTATCGAATGGCTATAAGTCGTTTATCGAGTTGTTTTTGTTAAGTTGTTTTGTTTGTTACGTTGGTTCACTACCTGACTTGGCAATACACAAATTTCCATCAATCTCATCTTTGTGGAAAATGATGCGATTCAATGCTTAGAATGTAAAATACAACACTTTTTGAACAAAAAGCTGTTTTCATTCCATCATGTTTTCTTTTTACAACATTTTACAACAGGGTACAAGTTTTAAAGAAAATAAAATCGCCTAACGCTGTACAATGTGCTACAACTACTAGTAAAAAGAAAATAAAGCAAAAACATCTACATCAGTGCCATCCAACTCAAGACTGAGAGGTCATCTTCACCCTCTTCGGCTGAGTAGCCTCTGCACCACCGCCGCCGACACCCCGGTCTGAACCAGAGTCACCGTCCTCGGAATCCTCCTCGGCGTCGCCTTCACCCTCAGAACCAGAACCGGAGTCATCATCTCTGCCCGCAGATGTCTCTGACTGTGGATACACTGACTCCTTCTCCTCGCTGGACTCATCATCCTGTCTAGCAGGCGCTCGACGCCTCTCTCGGCCGCGAGTCGAGACCTCTCTCCGTGCTGCTCAAGAAGGCCTAGATGGCCCGGGCTGTAGCGGTGTGACCTGAAAAGGGCAATTTGAATACATCAGCCAGAGTATGTATATCAGATATCAGATGCAAGAATGGTACATAGAGTGTGTGCATGCAGATATAGTATGTGAATGTGATATATAGGATGTGCTCTACACATGCAGTGAATCAATATAGTGAAATGTTCAGTTTCAATATGTCATCAGAAGTACGATAAATGCAAGGAAATTGAAAAGTACCGGAATGCCGAAGGTGTACAGCAGCGTCTCTCTCCGCAAGATCATACCCTCGAGTGAAGTCACCATCTCGAGGAACCTCTCAGTATATCCTCTGGGAGGCTGCAGATGCAAGTTCAAGTCATCAGTGAATGAATAAATGTCTAAATATCTGAATGATAAATGAAAACTGTGGAGCATACCGGTGGTGAGTCAGGGTCATTGACATATCGATGATCGGGCAATGGAGGCTCCAGTGGAATCTGGTAAGGCATCCCATACCGCCAGCCTGTCAGCTTATTCGGAAGATCTGGCCATCTAGCCCACTGCCTAATGGCAGGGATCCCCCTACTCCTACCTCCCGAAGTGCTGGCCCTGCTAGTCAAAGGAATCTCTATTGCTCGGGTGCGGCTCGACAACGACATATCAGCGGCTCTCCTCGTGGGGGTACGGACACCTGTCAATGGGGCATCAGATATGTATGAACGTATGTCGCGTACTCCCCCTTCTCCAGGAAGAAGACTGCGTCAGAACCAAACATAAGGTCGTCAACCTCCTGGGGAGTGAGACTCTCTGTGGATCGCATGTCCAATGGGGGCGGTGAAGGGATCTCCTGAGCGGGATTGCCCATCGTCTGGCGTATGAAGCGCTCCCCGAGAAACCAGGCTCTGCCGACTAGTCCCTCAAACAAAACCCTGTATCGGGAGGCACCCCATGCCCCAGCGAACTGGAACCGAGAATATCCTGGCATGGCTATCCAAGGCTGCCAGGTGACTTACAGATAGCAAGCGCATAAAATGATTAGATGTCATGAATATGCAAGATGAATCAAAGCTGAAAGCATTGAAGAATTGAGAGTTCTGGATTACCTCGGTCGTCCGTACAGTGTCAAAATACTGCCTGAGGTATGGCAGAGTCTACCAGGGTCTGGGCCAGCACCGACCCTCGAATCTGCGCGAGTATGGCACCTCGAGTGGTGCCTCGACCTCTGGATCAGGGGCGAGTGTCGGGAAGTAGGCGCAAACCCACAGTTGTGAAAGACAAGACAGTGGTAATGAGAATACAGAATATACAGAAAATGCAGAATGCTGAGTGTGGAATGCAGAGTACAGAATGTAATGTGTGCAATGTGTGGAGTGTGCAGTGTACAGATATTGAAAAGCAGAAATGCAAATCAAGAGGGCAGAATGTACCTCCCAGGCTCTCTAGTAGCCGCCTACTATGTTCCCCCACCCACGGGAGGTCGCGCTCATAAAGCAGTAAAGGGTAGCGAGGCCAGCGCCACCCCAATCAAAGTGCCGGACCTGTGATAGGTCTACCATAGCACTGAGAAGATACAACCCGACTATGTTCCCCCGGTAGGAGAACAGTGTGGTCCCGAGAAGAAACATCAGAAATCCTCGGGCATACTGCTCTATGGCCTCAACAGTCTTGGGCGTAGTCTTTCTATACTGCTTGGCGAACCAGATGTACCTGACCCTGCCTGATGATCTGTCGGTCGGCGGATGGACTCCGAGCAAATAAGTCCAAGCTGCCTCCCACTCGCCTATATTGGTATCGTATGGGATCGGCCGGCCTGCCAGGTCGAGGCCCATCAGCATCGAAAAGTCGTACGAGGTCATCGTCATGTCCCCGGTAGCAGAGAAATAGAAGGAGTTGGTGGTGTCCCACCATCTCTCTACCAGTGAGCCCAAGAGGGTCCTACTTGTCGGAAGACGTGATAACCACATACAAAATAGGCCGAACCCCGCCTTATCTACAATCTGTCGAACAGCATCTGGGAGCTCCATGTACCACTCCCTCGCGATGATCGACCCATATCCCAGGTGAACCGGGAAGATACCTGTGTTCAGAATGAATAGATGTATTCAGTTTTAGAATGAACAGAATACTATGTTATGAGTTGCGTGCCAAATGAACAGAGTATTGTGTTGTGAGCTGTGTGCCAAATGAACAGAATACTGTGTTGTGAGCTGTGTGCCCAGAATACTATGTCATGAGCTGTGTGCCCGGAATACTATGTTATGAGCTGCGTGCCAAATGAAAAGAATATTGTGTTGTGAGCTGCGTGCCAAATGAACAGAGTATTATGTTATGAGCTGCGTACCAAATGAACAGAATACCGTGTTGTGAGCTGTGTGCCCAAAATACTGTGTTATGAGCTGTGCGCTCGGAATACTATGTTATGAGTTACGTACCAAATGAAAAGAATACTGTGTTGTGAGTTGCATGCCAAATAAATAGAGTGCTGTGTTATGAGCTGCGTGCCAAATGAAAATAATATTGTGTTGTGAGCTGTGTGCCCAGAATACTGTGTTATGAGCTGCGTGCCAAATGAACAGAATGCTGTGTTGTGAGCTGCGTGCCAAATAAACAGAGTGTTGTGTTATGAGCGGCGTGCCAAATGAACAGAATACTGTGTTATGAGCTGTGTGCCAAATGAAAAGAGTACTGCGTTGTGAGCTGTGTGCCAAATGAATAGAATGTTGTGTTGTGAGCTGTGTGCCAAGTGAGCAGACTGTTGTGTATGAGTTGTGTGCCAAATGAACAGGATGCTGTGTCATGAGTTATGTTCAGAACAAGCAGAAGCGCTGTGTATGTAAATGTGTTCAGAACGAGCAGATATAATACATAGCGAAAGCATGAAGTGTGCAAGAAATTCAAAATACTTCGCAGAAAATGTAAAAGTGAAGTACACACCTCGCGCGCGTGATGTGATAAGTGGGACTCCAGCTCCCGTAGCAGCAAGTCTGCGGGTGCCCGTCACGTAAAATCTGTGAAACGATGAAAGGTACTCGGGGGTAGGATGTGATCCTGAGGGTGGTACCTCTCCGGGTCGAAAGGCCGAATCCTCGGAGGCAATGGCATGACATCAGGCTCGTCCTCTGCTCTTGGGGAGCCCCCATCATGTGGAATGTAGTCTGCCATCTGAAAAGAATCTGTAAAAGGTGCAAAATGAGCAACAATGAGCGAAATGAGCCAAAATTGCAAAAAAAAAGTCAACAAAAGTTAACTATCGGGAAGAGAAAAAGTCAAAGAAAGTCAAAGCCCGGGAAAAGGTGCTAAACTTTGAGAGAAACATACCTCAAGTGCTAAAAGTGGAGAAAGAAGCTCCGAAAACAAATTCTAATCGGTTCAAAACGAAGACAATCGAAAGTTTTCGCGAATCAACTTTGCGTAGGGTATTGGAAAACGCGTGCAAAGCCTGGATCTGAGAGGGAAAAGGGTCTAGGAAGGAAGGGGAGTCAATTTCAGCACTAGAGGTGTGAGTGAAATGTGTTTTGGAGGTGTACACTTATAGAACCGAGGCTAAAAGACCAAACTGCCCCAAAGTTGTGTAAACTGGTCGGCCGACCAGTTTTTCTAGCTGGCCGACCACTTAGGTGGTCAACAACTGGTCGACAGCTGATCTAGGTGGTCGGCAGCCCTCCTAGATGGTCTCCAGGGCCCCATTGTCCTCCTTGTGTGTTTTTATGCTGATTGGAGTCCTTGGCTCTCGAGAAAGTGCAAGAAAAGTACACTTTTCGGCTCGAAATTTCCCTGCGGGAACTTCAATTCAAGTCTTCCATGCGCCGTTCATCGTCACTCGTCAAGAGCAAGTTGTATCCTTTTTGAGTACGTTGTGACCCCTCCGAGAGGTAAATCGGAGGTCACACTTTGAATTGGTCTCGTTAAGGCTTGTATTTCCTTATTTGGCATTTTGTTTCAAACATGCTTTTGAAGTTGCACTGAAAATACATTGTTATGCACTTCTTTACTTGCGTTGTCATGCACGTTACTTGCATTGTTATACACACTTTACTTATGTTGTCATGCACGTTACTTGCATTGTTATGCACACTTTACTTGCGTTGTCACGCATGTTACTTGTATTGTTATGCACCCTCATTACTTGCATTGTCATGCACGTCCAGCTTGCATTGTTACGCACTTCTTTACTTGCGTTGTCACGTACGTCCTACTTGCATTGTTATGCACTTCTTTACTTGCGTTGTCACGCACGTCCTTCTTGCATTGTTATGCACCCTCATTACTTGCGTTATCACGCACGTCCTACTTGCATTGTTATGCACTTCTTTACTTGCGTTGTCACGCACATCCTACTTGCATTGTTATGCACACTTTATTGGCGTTGTCACGCACGTTTCACTTGCATTGTTATGCAAACTTTACAGGCGTTGTCACGTACGTTTCACTTGCATTGTTATGCACCTCTTCACTTGCGTTGTCATGCATGTTCTACTTGTATTGTTATGCACGTTCGACCTGCATTATTATGCGCCCATTTCACTTGCATTTTCATGCAACCTTTTTACTTGCATTGTTATACACGTTCTACCTACATGTGTTTCTACTATATTGTATCTGTCAAAGTTTCTTTTTGTGCAGGCACGATATTGTATGTACGGTTCATTTGAAGCTGGCACAACCAGACAATGTTGTATGTACAGTTCAGTCAGAGGAACTCCGGGTGGGATCAGTCCTCTTTGCATGATCATAAGTTATGTTCGGCCTTGTGCATGTCATTTGCATTTTGCCCCTGCCTGCGGGCGCATCTCTTTGTTATCTTGCCTGTTTGTCTAAGTCTTCGGCCTTGTCAAAAATGGGTCGTCTCTGGGCTTTAACATTCACTCCCATCACTTCTTGACTTTCGAGTTCTGTCAAAGAGGGGCAACTGTAGACACCCCATTTTTGACCGACCTTAAGACTCATACGTCGTCATTTGAGCGCTCGATGATTGTGCATGTTTGTGCTCGTTTCGAGTTTCCGGGGTTTTCGATTGAGTGCCTTGCCTCCGGGCCTCTGAACTCTTTGTGTTTTGGCTTGGTTTGTAGACCATGCCTTGTTTTCCCTTGTCTGGAGGGAGAGAGAGATCTGTAGACCACTTTTTGTGGTCGTAGACCACTTTTCCCTCTTGTAGGCTAGTTTCCGGTTTCCGAAGCCTTCGGCCGCGCGCCTTGTCTCGGGACCGTTTACCGTTCTCCTTTTGGCCTGGTTTTCGAACCCTGCCTTGTTGCCTTGGTCTAGAGGGATACAAAGGTCTTGGAGACCACTTTTTGTGGTCGTAGACCACTGTTCCCTCGTAGACCACTTTTGGTGCCCGTAGACTAGTTTTCGAGGCTTCCGGCTGCGCGCCTCGACCATCGGACTCTTGTCTTGTATCCTTTTTGGGTTTTTTTTGGCACAAACCTTGTTTTCCTTGCTTGGAGGGTGGACTGAGGGTTGGAGACCAGTTTCTCTCCCTAAAAACCAATTTTCTTCCTCGCCAGCCAGTTTTCTGGTCGGCCAGCTGGTCTTGGTGGTCTTTAGACCAACAAAAGTGGTCGGCAGCCATGCCACCACCTTTCTTTCCTTGTGCAGACCACTCCTCCCCCTTCCCGACCACTTTGTCTCCTTGGAGACCACTTTCACTGGTCGGCCGACCAGTGTAAGTAGCTGGCCGACCACTTTAATTGGTCGGCAGCTTTCCTGCATTTTCTGCAGAGTTTGTGGATGCCAGCTGTGCCAGCTGGAGAGCATAGATTGCATCGATGGAGGGATTGCTCCAAGCTTCTAGCTTCTCCAAGAAGCTTGAAGCTTGGGGTTCTATAAGAGGAAGGCTCTCTCTCCCTTTTCCAGGTTTAGAAAAATTTCATGAGAGCTATACATATATCTCCCTCTCTATATTCCTCTCTCTCTCTCTATAGTTGTGCATTAAAGTGTGTTGTTTCTTCACTTTTGCACTACAACTCCTAGCCACACACCACCATCTCTGAGCTGAGATTCTTGGAGGTGGTATTTGGGGTCATAAAAGTTGGTTTTGGGCTGAAGAAGGTGCTGTTGTTGCAGTGCTCCAAGGGTAACCCATTTTCCCTTTTTTTTTAAAGCTTTGTTTTGGTTACTCTTTGAGCCATCTTTGCATGCTTTTTTGGGCTTAGCTTTCAACTGTAAAAGGCTTTATTTTCCAGTGTTTGAAATGCTTGTTTAAGGCCTCTTTAGTGTTGGGGTTGGTCCACCCCATTTTGTGCCTTATTTTGCCCTGTTTTGAGCCATCTCTTTAAGCCTTTGAGATCACTTTCTCTTGGCCTTTTAACCACTGAAATCCAGCGGATTTTCAGTGGTAGAAATGTGGTTTTGAGGCCTAAAATGAGAGGGGGGGTCCCCTCTCCTCTTGTCTTGTTTGTATGCATAGAGGGCCTATCACATGAGCATGTTTTTACACTCATTTGTGGCTTTGTTTAAGCTTGTTTTTGTGACTTTTTGGACCTAATCTGTTTTTGTGAGGCCCTCTAGCATGCCTCATTTGTGTTGTTTGGATGATTTGGCATCATTTAACATTTCATTTTAGAGCATGTAGCACTGCCACATTCTCATGCATGTCACTCTTCAATGTGTTTGAAAGTTGTGCCTTTATGCCTTACTTGCGAGCCATGAGTTGAATGTGCATTCCTTGCTTTTTGTGCCTAGGTTTTGTTGAGTTTTGGCCACTGTTTTGAAGTATCTCAGGTCTGTCCACGTTTGGTTTGGCCATTTGAGTATTGTCTTGCATGCTTTATGTATGATGCACTTGATTTGCCTTGAGGCCTTAGCTTTTAAGTTTGGCATGCATGCATTGTTTGCATGATAGGATCTTGAGCATGCCATTCTAGCACTCATGGAAGATCATATTGTTTGCATGTTGTTACATAGCATCGCATGTTGTTTCCTTGCATTGTGTTTGCATGTTGCTATATTGCATTGTGTTTGCATGCCATTAGCATTGATAGGTTGATGATGCTTGTGTTGTGTTGCATTGTGTTTGGGTAAGGTGTTAATCCAAACACGAAAAACGAGGGACATTTCATACTTCAAGTGATGAAACGTGCCTCATTTCTCGGTCGCCGACCCTCTTGATCAATCATGATAGAGGTTAAGGCTCTTATTTGTTGTTTGTGCATTCATCGACATTGAAATGTGCAAACTTGGCTCCTCGGCCATCGTGCATTGCGATGCTTGGTTGGTGGCCCGAGAGTCGAGAACCACACCCCCTTGAGCTTAAGAAATGATAGGGAGTGTGGTCGTGCACACATATCTTGTAAATACACTACTGTGCCCCTTCTTGTTCTCTGTTGCAGACCAGAAAAAGTGGCTGGCTGACCACTTTTTATGGTTTGCAGCAAGTTTGGTGGCCGGCAGATGGTCTACACCACCAAAAAGTGGTCGGCAGCCTTCCTGGAAGTCTCCATGATGGAGTGGAAGCTATCTGGAGGCTCTTGCAGTGTTCTGAAATCAAATGCAAACAGAGGCAAGTTGGGGCATAGCGATGGATATCCGAGTGAGGCGACTGAGCATGCATGCACCCCTTGCTCCGAGGACCTCTTCTTAATGCTTTACTTAGCTGCTTTGCTTAGTTAGCTAGTTTAATGGTTTTGTACTTAATTAGTTAATGCGTTTAGCCATTCATTTGTTTTGTAATGATTAGTTAACTAGTATTAGTTAATTAGTTTCGCTTTGTAATAATAAGTTTAATTAGCTTAGATTAGCTAGTTAGCTTATTATTCAAACCCTCCGTCGAGAGGGCACAACTGTTGTAATAAGTGTGTGTGTGTGTGTGTGATGCATGTCTTCCAATCCCCATTTCTTTCTCCCTTTTTACTTAACCGCTTTCGATGGTTAGTTTAGGGTCATTTTCAATTAGCATCCTTATGCTCGCATGTTTGCATTCATTCATCTGTCTTGCACGCACCGGGCTCGGCGCATCATACAAACTACATTGTATTTCAATACCAATTTGAATACGTGTTTCTAGTTGCATTCACATCAATCTTAGAATAGCCGAGCCTATCTTAGTTGCATTTCGCATGTGTTGTATTAGGCATTCTTAACATAACTAGGATCATGCATCAATTTCTAACATAGCTTCTGTTTTGGCTCGGAGTACTAGGTAAGCTTTTACGCTTTAGTATCCTTGCATGCGTGTAAGTGTTGCCATGTTTAGCATGCTTGCCATGAGGCTATGTGCTTAACTGCTATAACTGCTTGAATGCCTGTGGAAGGAGGTTTGATTGCCTGAATTGGAACAACTCGATGATTGTGAGTTTTAAAGCCCACTTGAAGTGGAAAAATCATATTTTCTAAGCCCACTTGAGGATGGCAAATCCATGTCTTAGCCTACTTGCGAGTAGCACCTTCAAGCCACTTTCAAAAACAAACATGAGTTGTTTTGTTCCAATCCACATGATTGAGTCTATACTTGTATGCTGTGCACATCACATAGTAAGCTAGCTAATAAACCGGAATAAGAACACATGTGTTTTCAAAAACAACAGATATGCGATATATATATATATATATATATGACTATTTTGGTCATTTTACCTAAATTTGTTTTTATGGACAAACTAATTCAGCACCTACATCCTTTGGCCAGACAAAATTCAAAATTAGATTTTTGGCCCAAGAGCTCAAAAAAAAAAAAAAAAAAAAAATTAGGGAAAATTAGTGAAACATCCCTTTCTAACTTTGTGTAGTAAGAGAGGTCCAAGATATTTTTTTTACTAGCTAAGGTCCGTCAACATTTTCACAAAAAAAATTTGACTAAGAGAAATTTTGCCCTACTCATAGAAATTTCACTTGACTTGAGAAATTTCAGCCCTAACTCAGAGAAATTTTGAAATTTCTCTGGTATGATCACAAAGAAATTTCTCAGTAAAAATTAAAATTTCTCTGAGTCGGGGTGAAATTTCTCTGAGTTATACAAAATTTATCTGAATCGAATTTTCTTTGTAAAAATATTGAGGGACCTTAATTACTATGAAAATATTATATATCTTTTATCTTATAAAATCTTAATATTAGAAGCTTTAAAAAATTTCCCAAAAAATTATTGTTATATATTTTTATTTATTAAAGTTAGAGATTTAAAATTGTAATCGACATTCTTTCAATGATACAGAAAATATCTACCACATTGTCATTTCTCATATTTCTAACCTCAATGGATTAAACTTAAAGTTGAGATTAAACCAATGAAAGACGAGATTATTAAGTTAATTGAAGTGAAAACTACTTTTTGTGTTAAATCTTTGAATGTAATTTTAAATACAAGGACAAGAGTGTAGACCGCCCGAGAACTCCTGGCTCCGCGCGCGGGGGCGCGAATCGTTTTGTTCTTAGCTACTACAATTCGGACTCCTGTCACGGTTCTGAAGCTAATCTCACAAAGTGCAATGTGAGACTGATAAATCACCAAAGAGTCCAAATCTGGCAAATCATTTTTGGAAAACTGATTTTAATAAAGAAGTGTCAAACATGGACTGCTTTACCAGATACAGAGTCGCCACCTAAATGTTTTATTTTGGGGGAAATTTAGGAAACCCTGACTCGTGCCTAAGACCACGTGTCCGTCATCACCAAAGTTGCCTCGGCTCGGGAACTTGGGTACGAGGGGGGAAGGTCATGCAATGAGCACCCCCGCTCGCCCGATCAAAGATCGGCCTTTACTAACATGATATTTTGTTTTTGAAAACACATGTGTTCTTATTCTGGTTATTAACCTAGAATTACTATGTGATGCGCACAGCATATAAGTATAAACTAGATCGCCTAAGTTGGAACAAAACATTTCATGTTCGTTTTTTAAAGTGGTTTGAAGTTGCTACTCGCAAGTAGGCTAAGTCGTGGTTTTGCCACCCTCAAGTGAGCTTAAACTTGCATTTCGATGAATTGTTCCAATTCAAGCAATCCAACCTTCACCCACAGGCATTCAAGCAGTTAATCACTTCAGCAGTTAGCCTCATGGCAAGCATGCTAGCATGGCAACATACACATCTTATGCAGTATGCTAAAGCGTAAACACTCACAGTGTACTCCAAGCCAAAACAGAGAACTAGTTAGAAATCATGCATGACCCTAGTTCATGTTAAGATGGCTAATGCAACACATGCAAAAATGCAACCAAATTGGCTCGGCTATCTAATCATGGCATATGAGTGCAACACTTGATACATGTATTCAAATAGGAATTGAAATACAATACAGTTTGTATGATGCGCCGAGCCTGGTGCATGCAAAACAGATGAATGAATGCAAACATGCTAGCATAAGGATGCTAATTGAAATATGCCCTAAAACTAACCACCGTAAGCGGTTAAGTGAAAGGGAGAAAAAAATAGAGGTTGGAAGGCATGCATCGCACACACGCACGCTTATTACAACCGTTGGCCCTCTCGATGGAGGGTCCGAATAAGAAGCTAATTATTACGACACGTTAACTAATTAACAAATTAGCTAATTTAATTACAAATTCAAAAGCTAACTAATCAAGTAAAGCTAATTACAAATTACAAAGCCTCAGCTCAGTTCTAAGAGTTCAAAGATGCATGCTCGATTGCCTCGCTTGGAAATCCATTACCATGCCTCATGTTGCCTCTGTTTGCACACTTCTGCACCTCTGAAAATTGTGCCAACTTCCATGATGCTTCTGACCTACCTTAGGAACCATCTGAGGGGTAGTCAGCCAAAATGTGTGGCCATCGGCCAAAGAATAATGGTCATCGACCAAATTCGAGGCTATCGGCCAATTATTGATAACCGATCGGCACACTTGATAGCCGATCGGCCACTTCTTCCTGCAAACTTCTCCTTTTGTTACAACAGAGTACTAACAGAGGCATGACAGTGTATTTGCAAGAAAATGTGTGTGCAACCACACTCCTTATCATGTTTAAAGCTCAAAGGAGTGTAGTGCTCGGCTCTCGAGCCATCATTCATGCATTTCAATGCATGATGGCCAAAGAGGCCGAGTTGCACAAGTCAATATCACATGAATGCACAAAAGACACAAAAATGCCTTAACCTCTATCATGCTTGATCAAGAGGGTCGGCGACCGAGAAATGAGGCACGTTTCATCACTTCAACTATGAAACGTCCCTCGTTCCTCGTGTTTGGACTAACACCCTATCCAAACACAATGCAATGCAACAAGCATGCAAAAATCATGCAATGCGACAAGCATGCGACAACATGCAATGCAACAAGCATGCAACAACAATACAATAGAACAAGCATGCAACAACATGCTATCTAATAAGCATGCAACAACATGCTATCTAACAAGCATGCAACAACATGCTAAACATCATGAACATGCAACAACATGCAAATAACGATGTCATGCAACAATATGCAAACAAACATCCAATGGTAAGGACCATGTAATGCAATATTCAATGGACCAAACCGCATATGGATAGACCTAAGAGGGTCCAAAACAGTGGCCAACATACCAAAATTTAGGCACAAAAGGGGGCCAAGGACACTTGCTCATGTAATGGCTCCTCAACTAGGCATAGGAACACAACCCTCAAACATGATGAAGAAGTGACAAATATGAGAGTGTGGCAATGAAGTAAACTCTGAAATTACATTCCAAATGAGGCTAAATCATGCACAAACAACAAATGAAGCATGCTAGTGGGCTCAAAGCTTAAAGCTAGCCAAAGGACTTACACCATAGATATGCAATACATGAAACATATAGGCAAGGCAACCCAAAACAGTCCTAGATCATGCCAAAATGAGTCTAAAACATGCATGGAGCATCACCAAAACAAGCTAACATGAAGGGCATGAAGCATGAACTTGCAAGGCTAATAAGGAGTATTACACTACACCTATCAAAACCAAGCATGAGGTGACTTCAACAACAAAAATCAAAGTTATATCATGGCAAAATGAGACCAAATACACACTAATATGGCAGCTTACAAGCTTAGGCAAAATGGCATAAGCAATGGCTCATTCTTAAGGCATAAAGAACCAACTCCTCAAAGCATGGAAAGAGTGACAAATGTGAGGGCATGGCAATGAAACATGCTCTGAAATCACATAACAAATGATGCCAAATCACGTGAATAGCCCAAGGAATGCATGCTAGTGGCTTGCAAACTCAAGGCTAATGAGCTAGAATGAACCATGGCTATACCAAGCAATGCATGTATGAACAAAGTAACACAAATCAAACCTTAAGCATGGTAAAACATGGACAAAAGCTTCTTGGAGTTAAGCCAAAACATGCTAGAATGATGGTTCAAACACATGATGCATGTTAGGCTATCATACAAGATTGCACTACAAGTATGTAAAGCATGCAAGATGCTATCAAACCAACCTAAAAAAGAGTTGAGGCATGCTAAAATAACGCCAAAAACTTGCTAAAATAGAACCAATACATGCTAGACAAACATGCTACTTTGATGAGCCATCTATACAAGCATGCAAGACACAAGGAGAGGGGATAAGCCTCTCCTATTTAAGGCCTCAAAACACACTTTCCACCACTAAAATTCCTCTGGAATGCAGTGGTAGAAATTTCAAACAAAGGCTAAAACAAAAGCCTAAAGGGGTGGCCCAAAACAAGGCAAAACAAGGCACTCAAGGGGGTAGATCACCCCCAGCACCAACAAGACCTTAAACAATCATTTCAAAAACATGAAAATGAAACTTTTTACAGTTGAGAGTTAAGCCAAAATAAGCATGCAAATAAGGCTAAGTAAGCAATGAACACAAAGCTTAAAAGAAGGTCAGTGATTCACCCTTGTAGAACAACTTCAAAGAGGTAACTTCAGCAACTTTCAGAGCTAAAAACCAAACTTTGAGTTCAAACAAAAACCTCAAGTACCTCAGCAACAAGAGTATGGTGTTTCACTAGGTGCTTTAGTGCAAAAGTGTGAAGAAATTACACTTTTGAGCACAAACAAGTGCAACTATAGAGAGAGAGAGAGAGAGGAAATATAGAGAAAGAGTGATATATATCTTCTATATCGAGATTTTAGAACCTCTGGAAAGGGAGAGGGGTCTCCCTTCTTATAGAAAATCAAATCTCAAGCTTGTTGAGCAAGCTTGAGACTTGTTTCAATCCCTCCATACACGTGTATGGAGGATGAAATCTATGCTCACCAGCTGTCACAGCTGGCACAAAAATATCTGCAAAAGCAAGTGGAAAGGTCTCGGCCAAAAGATATGGACGATCGACCAAAAAGGGTGCCGATCGGCCAAAAATAGTGCCGATTGGCCACCACCAATGGCCGATGGCAAGAATACAAGGCCTATAAGTACAAGGCTTGGCCGATGGGTTGTAGGGATGGCCAACAAGCCACCCTCTTCCCTCAGAAGAAAAACCACAAGTTCTTGGTCCACAACCAAGCACAAAACAGACAAGTTAAGAGATCCTAAGGCAAGGCGCGCAGCCGAAACCTTCGGGAACTCAAAACGAACACGAGCATGGATGATCATCGTGTGTTCAAACGATGACATCCAAGTCTTGAGGACGGTCAAAAATGGAGTGTCTACAAAGAGTAACTCGTGATAATATATATATATATATATATATATTAGTTTAAGAAGGCCCATGCAATGGACGGGTTATTATTATAATATATTTAAGTTTTGTATTTTGATACTTTTTTAAAAATTAAAATATTGTTTTATGAAACTGAATATAATACATCATTAGGTATATAATAGAATTATGTGTTGTGATATGTATCATTTTTTGATTTGCTATACACCCAATGATGTCGAATTCTATTACCATATCATTTTTGGTGAATTTATGAGTCTTTCACATTTCTTCTGAATTTATAAATAAAAAATAAAAAAAATAAAAAAAATTTATAGTGTGTAACTTTTCTTAATAGATAAATATAAAATAAATACTAGGATAATTCTCCCATCTAAAAAAAACTATTAAGATAATTTACTTAACTAATAAATAAGCGAAAGAAAAAAAATATATATATATATATATAACTAATTTTATTGACACATAAATTATACTCGCAAAACAAATGACTGAATTTATTAATAAATCGTACATAAATCACACTCGCAAAACAAATAACTAATTTTAACAATTTTTCATGATATGAAAAATATTTTTCAGTTAACTATTTTGTTAATAAATAAATCATTAAATCAATTAATAATTTTTAATGATATGAGAAATATTTGCAATAAACAATTTTGATAGCTTATTATTGCATAGAAGAATCAGTTTTTTTTTTCTTGAGTATTGTATTGAATGAAAATTTATAAGAAACGATAGTTGTAATTTCTAATATTATAGGACCGATTCATATCTTAAACAAATCTTATGGGTGTATTTGTAAGTTGTTAAAAAAATAAAGATTTATGTTTCATAATTGACTAAGAATGTTTGCGTTATAAAAAAACCTGCTTCATGATTGACCAAGAATGTTTGTGTAATTATGAAAGAACCTGTTGCAAATTGACTAAGAATGTTTGTGTAATTACAAAAAAAAAAAAAAAATTCACTTAACATGTAGTTCACTATTAGTAAATTATTTAAAATGAAAGGGTAAAATCAAAAAGAAAAGATGAACTATGGGTTATTATTACGTTATATTTAAGTTTTATATTTTGATAATTTTATTAAAATTAAAATATTGTTCTATGAAATTGAATAAAATAAATCATTAGATATATAATAGAATTATGTGGTCTGATATGTATCATTTTTTGATTTGTTATATTCCCAATGATTTAGACTCCAATTCTATTACCATATCATTTTTGGTGAATTTATAAGTCTTTAACAATTCTTCTGAATTTATAAAAAAATAAAAATTGTGGTGTGTAGCTTTTCTCAACAGATAAATATAAAACAAATACTAAGATAATTCTCCCATTTAAAAAAAATATTAAGATAATTCACTGAACTCATAAAGAAGTAAAATAAAATACACACACACACATATATAACTAATTTTATTAATACATGAATCATACTTGCATAACAAATGATCAATTTTATTAATAAGTAAATAATTAAGTAAATTAACAATTTTTATTGATATGAAAATTATTTTTCAGTTAACCATTTTGTTAGTAAATAAATCATTTAGTCAATTTACAGTTTTTAATGATATGAGAAATATTATTTAATAAACAATTTTGATAATTTATTATTGCATAGGAGAATATATATATATATTTTTTTGCGTTGAGTATTGTGTTAAATGAAAATTTATAATAAACGGTAGTTGTAATTTCTAGTATTGTAGGGCCGATTCATATTTTAAACAAACTTTATGGGTATTTGTAATTTGTTAAAAAATAAAAGATTTATATTTCATGATTGACCAAGAATGTTTACCTAATTACAAAAAAACCTGTTTCATGATTGACCAATAATGTTCTTGTAATTACGAAAAAACCTATTGCATAATTGACCAAAAATATTTGCATAATTACGAAAAAAAACCTTCACTCAACATATAGGCCACCATTAGTAAATTATTCAAAATGAAAGAGTAAAATCGGAAAGAAAAGAAAAATTTCAAATAGCCAAGCAGTTCTTATATATATAGATATGTGAGACCATGAAATATCCTCTCACATGGATTGTAGAGATCAAACGAAGAGATGAACTTAGTCTTTATGTATCTACAAAGATGAGCATGATTGGCGCCACCCAACCGGGGTTGCTGGCCAGAGACACTCCGATGGTAAAGTTAGTCCTTTGATTGAAAGAATGAATGTATAAAAATGAAGAGTGTTTGTGTGCTGTGTGGGGCAGAGAGATCACCTACCCACTTCTCTGGGATGCCCCCTCTCTTTATATATATGGGGGGGTCTGATATTTGTTTGGGTTAAACCTATTGTAGGCCTTGTTTTGGTTAGTCCCAATAAGCTGATATATTTTTTTTTCTACCTCCCATAATTTCCCCAAAACTTTCATTATCTGCGGTAGAAGGAATGAGAGTTTTTCTTGCTGAGTTACCCTATTCAAATAAATGTTAGGTCTTTTGATAAATGAATGGATGACTGTATGAATGTATGTATGTTTGAATGCATGTATAAGGGAGAGAGGTTAAATAAATTATGGTGATCATAGTACGAAATTATATCACATGAGTTCCAAACAAAGCATAACGATGGGCCACGGTATTGTTACCCCCGGGTAAGGGTCGTAGGCCACAGTATTATGACCCCCAGGCGAGAGTGTAGGTCGCAGTAATATAACCTCCGGGCGAGGGTGTAGGCTGCGGTATTCTAACCCCCGAGCAAGGGTGTAGTATATTGTCAAGTGCGAAGAGCGTTTCAAAATATGGACTTTCGTGCCGAGCTAGAGATATTTCTATGTGGCAAGCACGAAAATGATTGCCTGAACCAAATAATGTAAATTAAATAAGGTAGATATATCAGCTAAAAAATGGACCACTGTATTATTACCCCCGGGTGAGGGTGTAGACCTGCGGTATTATAACCCCCGAGTGAGGGTGTAGGCTGCGGTATTCTAACCCCCGAGCGAGGGTGTAGGCCGCGGTATTCTAACCTCCGAGCGTTGGTGTAGGCCACAGTATTCTTACCCCTGAGCATGGGTGTAGGCCTTTGATGATGGCGCTCCATTCCGAGTGCAAAGATTACGCTGTACTTGGAGACTTTTGCTGATTCAAAGTGGCGATCAAGTGCCAATATTGCAAGGATTTTGAATAATGTATCCTGTGTTAGTGTTGGCTTGTACCGGATGAGGTAGACGTGTTAATCACAAATAATATTACTCCGCTTGTACGGAATTTCCAAGTAGATATTGGGCCAACTATTTCACTGTTGAGTAAATTTTGGGCCAATTAGCATTGCTCGATTTGCATTTAGTCCAATGTAGACTTGCCTCATTGCTTTCAAATGACAGGTTTTAGTCGGAAGGAATGCAGATTGGACTTGCCCCATTGCCCCATGTTACGGGGTAGATTCGGCTTTGGTAAAATGGCGGTGCGCAAAAATATACGAACTGCCGATTGCCAACTGTGAGCTGTCGATTGCCAAGTATGTAATGTATTGCCCCAAAAATGGCGCTTACTTAGAGCAGTGTGAAAAGGAGTGAGAGTTTGTAACTCAAGTAAATTTTGTTGTAATGTTTGTACCAAGTTGGCCGAGTATACATGCATATCAGTGGTGCTGAGATGATGATCGGTTGATGTGCCCCAATTGGAAAACGAAAAATTGACTAAGATGTCCCAGTGGGTAATAAATGGCCATCGGGGAAAACAGAGGATTATTTTCTATCCCTAAGATCCTGCTGCTGAAAGTGTATGTCGATCAAATATGATTTGACCTTTGATTTTGCATTTAATGTTCCCGATTGGCTGATGTATTGAGCTCAATATGCAATTCAAAATTTGCAGAATTGGACCATACGGATGTGTTCAGAAGGATCCAAATAGTTAGAGATGACTATGGAATCGCTATAATCGGACTCCTGATGGTGTAGTTGTAGCCAAAATAGAACTGATGGCTTAAATCGGCTGAGAATGGTGCTCCACGAAGCACTGGATAATTGCTCCTATATTGCTGAGTTAGACGGCTTGACTTGGTGGCTTAGCAAAAATTAAAAAGAAAGTTGTTGCTGGTGAGAATTGAACTCTTGTTCTTGGAGTGAAAGAATAATTCTAAACCACTTCGCCATGACATATCATTGCGTATATATTTTGCACATTATATATTTGAACTTGATTGTGCTGCTATGACAAGAGGTAACTTAGCCACAATGCACACAATAATTTCTTAAGTTGGCCAACTCCAAATCTAGTCGTCTTTTTCGGCAGAAGAATGACATGGCTCGACAAACTTTAATGGGCTCAGCAAACTTCGACAGGCTAGTACGACTTTGTTTGAACTCCGATTTTGACACGGTTTGTTGTGTTGGACTCGTCTCCATGAGTACTTCACACTAGTATTGTCAAAACTTGAGTTTGACAACTTCAAAAATTTCAATTGTCGAAAAATGTGATTTGTATCATAACTTTTGGTAGACTTTGGTTACTTCTTGGCTTCTCGGGTTGTTGGGTTTGGACTCTTTGAGCCGATATGAAGCATGTGGTATGTTCAGATGTGGATTTTGGCAAGCCAAGATGCTAGTTCTATGCCGAGATATTAGTGCCGAATAATGTATCAAGTAATACTGAGTTGCCAAATAATGTGCCGAATAATACTGGGTTGTCGAATAATGTGTTGAGTAACATGTCTGCCAAGAAATATATCTAACCAATGATGCTTGTGAAGAAAGCAGAAGTGTGCTATGCACCATGTCTGATGACCATGCATTTGGTCGTTCAGCTGCATTGCATGGCGGGTGACGATTCTGAACTGAGTAGCAGTGTTACTGAATAATAAATGTAGCCGAGCAATCTTGCAGAGTAGCAATGTTAGCCAAATAAGCATTGTGGTGTACTGTGTTGCCGAATACTGTTGCCAAAGCCGAGTTGAGAATATGTAGAGTTGATAATGTTAATAAGTAATTGATAAGATGCAGAGTTGATAATGTTAATCAGTTGGTAATATACCGAATGAAAAGTCGAACTTTGTAGATTTGCCGAGCAATTTGCTGAGTCCCAGCAGTGCCGAATGCAGTTGCATGGTCTCACTATAACATTACCGAGTAGCCTCATTGAATTTCCGAACAGCACCATTGTTCGTAAACTGATTATCGGCAAGTCCGTAATGGCATTTGTGCGAATTTGAACAGGTTGGTAGCTATGTGGCATGACCGTGGCATTGCCGAATAACTAATGTGCTGCCGAGGGCGGTGGGTGAGCTTCAATGAATTGGCAAGCCAATGGGCCAATGGCGACACCGACTAAAGGATGTTGCAGAGTAATGTTGCTGGTAATGATGTTGCCGAATTACAAATAAACTCCAAAACATGCCAATTTCTGAGTTTTACTACTTCAACCCGTTGAATCTCAATGTTGCTGAGAGAAAATAATTAATTATGGAGCAAGATTTCTTCAAAAGCAAGTTCAAATATTAAGATAATTACGTGCCGAGTAAGTAATGTTGGCCGAATAATGATACCGAGCCGATTCGATGTAGGGAATGGAGAAATTTGATGGTATAGCAAAGACAAATTTGATGTTTCCATGCATGGGTGTGCCGAACAATTTGGTGTCCTCACGGCTGCTGTATTGTATTTTATTTATTTATTTTTCGGTTGATTTATATTCATTGCTTTTCTTTTTCTTCTTCTTCTTCTTCTTTTTTTTTTTTTTTTGGTATACACATATATCTATAAATTTGGTCAAGTCATTCAATAAAGGTTGGACACCACTTGTGAGTCTAAATGTATAAGATAGAATAAATAAATTGAGTTTGGCCGAACAATTTTGTTGAATTGTCGAAAAGATGTTCTCTTTAAGAAAAGTGAAACCCATTTGTAGAAAGAGAAAATGGAGATGCAAAAGTAGACCATGAATTCTATGTTGTTTTAAAACTTTTAATGAGAGTCACAGTGAACAAAAAGTTCCATTTTGTAAGCACAAACATATGTATATCCAAACCAAAAATCAATCTGAAGATAATTTTCAAAGAGCACGATCAAAAGGGTTGTTAAAGTTTTACATACAAAATATGTTTGCTATTCTCTTCGTTGAACTCTTGCAGACGTTTCTCACAGACGGCACCAATTGTGAGACCATGAAATATCCTCTCACATGAATTGTAGAGATCCAACGAAGAGATGAACTTAGTCCTTGTGTATCTGTAAAGATGAGTATGATCGGCGCCAACCAACCGGGGTTGCCAATCGGAGATACTCCAATGGTAAAGTTAGTCCTTTGATTGAAAGAATGAATGTGCAAAAATGAAGAGTGTTTGTGTGTTGTGTGGGGGCAGAGAGATCACCTACCCACTTCTCTGGAATGCCCCCTCCCCTCTTTATATAGATGGGGGGGTCTGATATTTGTTTGGGTTATACCCATTGTAGACCTTATTTGGATTAGTCCCAATAAGCTGATATTTTTTTTTTTTTTTTCTGGCTCCCACAAGATAAATAATCAATAACAAACATATTGAAACATGATTAGTAGAACTAATTTTATAATTTAATAAATATAGTTAAAGGAAAATTATAAATAAAAAAAATTCTAGAGTTTGATCATTGTAACAAAATAAATTTCTAATATTTAATTTTGTCAATTTAAACTCCAATCTTTTCATTTTTTTCAATCTAAATCATTTACCTATTTTTTTAAAAGTAAAACCAAAGAAAAATTATATTTTATCTATGAGAAATGCCTTGGACCCCCACCACCCCCACTGTTTTTTGATTGGTTGATTTTTATTTTTATTTTTTTTTTCAGTCTTGAGAGCACAGCCCTCCACGTGGAGCTGGGGGTGCTAGGTGTCACCCCCCACTGCGGGTCCCCAGCACGGTTGTTTATCTATTAAACTTAATGGAAGTATACATAAAATGTCAAAAATATTATTTTTTATTGAGTTTAATGACTAAAGTAACTTTTTCCGTTGATTTTAATTAATAAAATAGGCAAATAATTTAAATTGAAAGCAAATAAAAAAATTAGAGATTAAAATGATAATTTAAAATAAAAAATTTATTTTGTTATAAGAGCCAAATCTTGAGTTGTTGTTGTTGTTGTTGTTTTTTTTTTTTTTTCCTATAGTTAATTTGGGGTTTAAATTCCTATAATCTTGTGCAGCAATTCGGGGGAAAATTTGTGTGGATATTAATGAATTTGTGGGTGCTAACACTTGTATATTTGGGGGGCGAAACTTTATCATATTGGAATCATCTACTAATTACTAGGATAATATTAAATTTTTTTAAATGTTTTGGAGTGCGGTCACTCTCCATGCCTCCTAGATCCAGTAAAAATGTTGTGATCTTAGGGCAGTGTGCACTAGAGGATCACGATAGCCACCGGTCTTCGAATTCCATCAGATTGATCGAGCTTCATGTCCTCATGGTCGAAGACTAGAACCAGCAGGGTTTTGTGTAGTTTTCGAATCCTTTTGCGTTCTTCTTCTTGTAGAATCCTTTTGTAGTTATGCCATGAAATCACTACCCAGGTTCCAATCAATGGGATAGAATTCAATCATTTCACACAAGAGTTTTGGCTTGGAGACACCATAGCATTTTTGTCCTGTATCAACTATTGTGATGAATTAAGAGTCTCTCCATTCTTCATATATTTTCTTTGATCAAATTTAAATTTGATAAAAAGTGATTAAAAATCATTTTCAATTCTTTCATCAAATATTCATCAAATCAACATTAAATCCTTTACAAAATTTGAATATGATAAACATTTAAAAAGATAAAGCATTGGAGATAATAATTTGAGTAAATTTCATTTTACCTTCCAAACTATCAGTTAAAAATCAATTTAATCCCTATTCTTTTAATTATATCAATTTTATACCTAAATTATTCGATTTTGGATCAATTTCACCCCATCTTCTGTAATTAGACGGAAATTGCTGACATGATATCAAAATTCATTTTACCCTCCAAAACTATCTATCAAAAATCAATTAGTCTCCTGAATATAGAAAAAAAAAAAATTTAATATTTAATAATAATTTTTTATCTAATAAAAAAATTTGAGTATTTGTGTTGTTGAGTATTCTCCAGAGAGTTGTTGCTAACTTTTGCATCTAAGTGCTATTCAATCAATTGTACGACCGGGTAGGTACTAACCTCGGTTTTTTAGGCAGAGATCTTGATATATTTATTTGGGTTAAATTCATTTTACTCTCTCATGATTTGGGACTAGAGCACTTTACTCTCATATAGTTCAAATATAGCTAGAAAGTCTCCATGTGATTTTGGGTTAGTGATACAATTAGTTTTTCCATTCAAACTAATGGAATATGTATTACACACAATTGTTTAGAGTGGGTTTGATTTTTGAAAAACTATAGTGAAATTAATACAACAGAAAGACAATTTTTATCCCGTTTTCTCTAAATCTAAAATTAGTTAATATGTTAATTAAAATAAGGGACAATTACCCACAAAAAAAAAAAAAAAATTCCAGAGTTTGACGCTGGTAACAAAATAAACCCTAAAGTTTTAAATTTTTCTAATTTAAATCTTAATCTTTTAATTTATGTTCAATCTAAATCATTTGATATTTTTGTTAACTGAAACTAATGAAAAAAATTGGTCTTGTGGTCATTAAATGTGAGACCCCTAACTTTTGTAAACCCTATTAAGTCCCTTACTTTTAAGTTATTTCTTTGAAAGCGCTCAATTTCTCAATTAATTGCAATTTTAACCCTAGGATCAAAATACACGCGCCAACAAAAAACCCGCAAACCCTAATCTATTTCGGAAACTTAGAATTAATTTCTAATACTCTAATTGACTCCCTAAATATGAAATTACCACTTGGAAACCCTAGGTTTTTCCAGTCTTTATCACGTTCGTCAGTTGATCGCGTTTTTATTCGAAACAATAAATCCATACCAAATTAGACTCTCTAACACCAATTTAATTTAATTTGACACTAAAATAAATGTTCTAATTCATAAATTAAACCCAATGCCCTCATATTATTCTTAAATCACATTTTGACCCCAAACTAGTACCATTACACATATATACATATATATACTTGTACATTTCTTAAATAAATAATTTTATACACAAATATCTTCATATATATATATACATAAAATCAACAAAATCTGCCAAAATCTTGAGCACATGGCCAGCTATCATACCTCTTAGACTATAATCATTGTACTTTAGAGACAAATCCCTTGAATCATGGAAATAATTATGACTTTGGTACCAATTCTATATATATACATGTATATATCTAATGTACTTGTAACTAGAATGGATTAAATTAGACTTAAGCCTAACTAGATCATAATTAAATACATAATTAAGGTCCTAATTATCCACTATTCCATTTCATTTGAACTAAATACAACTCAATTCCATTACATTTCAACCAAAGAACATTTTAGACAATTTACACCATTTTTCCTATAAATACACCACCATCCTCCATCTATTTGAACATCAAACACCACACCCACACACTCACATGTCATAGAGAGAGGGAGAGGAGTGGAGAGTGAGCTTGTGGGAGGGAGAAAGAAGAGAACGAGAGCAAGTCTTGCAAAACTAGTTCCATAAGCATTTGAGTAAGCCACAACACAACTCTCTTTTATTTTCCTTTTTTCAAATACATACTCTTAGAAGTTTTAAACATTCATTTTAGATGTGTTTTGATGGTATTCTTGTGTTAGAAATGAAAGAAGTTGAGCCTTGATTCTACCCTTCTTGTATTTCTCTTAATCGGTATATGACTACCTTTTTCCATATCGAACTCTCAAAATTTCCAAAGGGCACACCTTCACCTTAAATTTCTGAGTTTAATACATATTATTTAGCACGTTTTCATTACAAGATAAGTGGAAAATTTCTCCTAGTTGACCTCTTTTCTCACCAAATTTCTATTTTCAAGAACTGTGCCAGAAAAGTCTGTTTTTCATCCAAATTTTGAAATTTCTAGAAAAATGTAGAAAAATATTCTGGACCTCCATTTTATGTCCAATTCTTCCTTAAGGCGTTAGCTTTCAATGAAAATTGGTTTCATTGAAAAAGAGTGATCGGTTTGTAAGAACATCCAATTTTTGTAACGATCGACGAATCTGGACAGCGCTGGAGCATTTCTTAAATAATTGAAAATCTAGAAAAGCTATCACATTTCTGAAACATGTTCTGAAAACTAGATTAAATTCTCTACGAACCATAGGAAAGTCGAGTTCAGGAAAAATCTGAAATAGCCTTTTTGATTTTAATCTTTAACCGATATTAATCTGGAAATTTGGTTTTGCATGGGTGTTTCATACTCTTATGTTCATGAATATGCTTATTAGTACATGATCATGTCTTGGTATGATATTGAATGTGTTACGATTATGTTCATTTTCTTCTTCAATGGATGATGCTCATGCTTATGTGGATATTACTATCTTGTTAAGTTATTCTAACTTTAATTTAAGACATCTAACTCAATGGAAACCTTAATTGGGGTGGTATTGGGTTTTTGATCACTTGAATAATGAAGAGATGATAATGTATTAAGTACAGATTGATGGGACGTGCTCCCTAATTGAAAGTTAAGTCTTGTGCAAGCGGTTGTCGCGTAAACCCTAGAATGGAACGGACGTATTCGGACTCTTTGTGATGGTTTGATTGGTGAGATAAGGTTGGGTCCGGATGGGACATTTAGGAGGATAAAACTTTTTTGGAAGGATAAGGTTGGATTCAGGGTGATAAAACCTTTTTCTTTTCGCTGTCCCTTTTGAGGCCCTTTTGTTGGCACTACGTGGTATATGACTGTTGGTAGGCATTCTAGGTTAGTTATGCAACAAAGCAGCAAAAAGGGGAGTTCCGAATAGTCCGATGTCCAATTCTTGTGGTTCGGAGGATGAAATCTCTTTGGGGGATTTCTAGAATACTAACCACTAATAACCTTGTTATCTATTTGAATGACATGTTCCTCTCCTCTATTATTGAAATTGCTATTGTTGACTTGGATATCATGCTTTACTACTTGCTTACTATAAATATGATGGTGTATTGGATTGGAAAAAAGGGACGGGGTGTGTGTGCGTTTACTGGGCATTCAAAGCTCACGGCATTTCATGCAAGGTATTGAAGACTATTAGGCTGGTCGAAGGCAAAACTGAACTATTTGAGGACGTATGGCTATCCCATGAGAGTTAGGAACAAAGTATGTTAAACGTGTTTGAGATTGTAAGTGATAGATCCCATGTTGTATTTAAGACATGATTTTGTAATTTGTATATATATAACATTGTAACTTATCCTTATACTTCGTCAACTTATGTAGGCCTTGTGTTAATACCTTGTCAAGATCTATAAAAAAGGTAGCTTTGCTATCTAAGGTGGTTGGACTTAGAAGGGAGACTATTTTGACTCCTCCGACCTTCTTGGGATCTTGCTTGGTTATTAGCCAAAGGACTCATTAGTGACGTTTCCTAATCTTGTAACCTTAGAAAAACCTTGTATTTAATGGTTAATATATTATCTGATGTTCCCGATTTTTGGGGCGTCACATTTAACTTTGGGAGATTGACCAATAAATCTCATATTTTGGACTTGTAATCCATATAGTCCTATATTTTTTCTTGTGATCGATTTAGTCATTTTGGATGTGTAATGACTCATTTGCTCGCCACATTGGAGTGTCACATTTGGAAAAAGTACATTAAAGAGTTTTTTAATGTCACATTATACCCGTCACATTAGAGTGTCACATTTAAAAAATGTATATTAAAAAGTTTTTAATGTTTTTAGAGTGTCACATCATACCCGTCACGTTAGTGTCACATATCACGTTTGGGAAAAGTACACAGAAGTTTTTTTAAAAAAATTTAGAGTGTCACATCATATCCATCACGTTGTCACGTTTGAGAAAAGTACAGTAAGGAATTTTTATTTTGCTTAAAGTGTTACATCATACCCGCTACATTGTCACATTTAGAAAAAGTACACTAAGAAATTTTTATTTTTTTTTTAGTGTTATATCATACATGTCATTGTAGACACCCCATTTTTGACCGTCCTCAAGGCTTGGATGTCATCGTTTGTGCACTCGATGATTGTGCTTGTTTGTGTTCGCTTTGAGAGCCCGAAGTCCTCGGCAAAGCACCCTGATTTTGAGCCTTGAAACCTTATCTGTTTTGTGCTTGGTTTTGGACTAAGAGCTTGTTGCCTCTAGTCTAGAGAACTGTATACCTGTCAGCCAACCCCCGGGCCTGTCAGCCATGTCTTGTGCTTGTCGGCTACTATAGACACCCCGTTTTTGACCGCCCTTAAGACTTGGGTGCTACTGATGGTTTACTTGGTGATGAAAGTTGTGCAGTGCAAGGGTTCGATTTTCTTTAGCAAAGAGAGAGTCAAATCCCACCTTCACACCCCATTTTTTGACTAAAACTATTTTGAATGGTTTTTAGAGCTTAAAACCCTCTCTTTCAAAATATTTTTTGAAAAGATGATTCTACGTTGTTCTGACGCTCGCATTTTGTTAAATGTCGCGCTTTTCGGTAAACCGAGCAAGGACAAAGTGGAAATGAATGAAAGAGAGATGAAATCTTTTGAAAAATCATTCAAAACACCTTGTTTAGGGGTTTGGAGTTGAAGAAAAGAGGAGGAGAGGGAAGAAAACTAGTTTAGGAGAGGTTCGGCATGAATCCGGGTAGGATCGAAACTGAGCGGCTTCACCAAAACAGGCATAACATTTTTCACAGTTGGAATTTTGATTCAAGGCTGCCACCATTGGAAAGCTTACTTCTGGGGCTTCAATTTGGACACAAGAATGACCTAAAAAGGCGTCTAGATGAAGGAGATATGCCCGTTTGAAGTTGGGCCTGCAGAGCAGATATTCTCTGCCGACCATTGGTGAAGGGTGCCGGCCATGGATGATGCAGTGCCGGCCACTAGTGATGCCGGCAGACCAACAATGTCAAAAATCAGATTTTTTTACAGATCTTTTACCTCTAGCTATTATGCACAAGCCCCCAGCTCAGATATTTCGACCAAGCTCTCTTTTGGCTATATAATGAAGCCTTATATCTCATTTTCAAGGGTTAGAACTTCTTGAGCAAGTTTGAGAGCTTCTCTCACTAAGTCTCTCTCTCTCTCTACAAATTCCAGAGCTAAAGTTTAGCTTTTCACTCAAGCTTGCTCTCCCTCTTGACCTTGTGTGCATGCAAGAGGTATACTTGAAGATATACCTCTCCTTTGCCTAGGCACCCTTAACCAAACTTAACCACCATTGGGCTGAGGTTCTTTGAGGATCATTTGGAGCTCCAAAAGGCTGATTTTGGCTCAGATCTTGGTTGGTTTTGCTGCTGTCCTTCAAGGTGCTTCAAGGGTAAGCACTTGTCCCTTTAAACCTTTGTTTTGCATGCTTGTTTTACCACCCTTGTAAACTATTTTTGGAGTGATTTTGAACTACAAAAACCTCTGTTTTTCCTCTATTTTTCAGTCCTAAGAGTGGTGGTTTAAGCCTTGTTTGGCTAAGGGGTTGTCTCTCCCTTTGCTCTTTGGCTTGTAAAGCCTTTTGAGCTAACTTCCAAGCTTTTCAAAAAACTTCTTTTTGGCCTTAAAACCACTGAATTCTAGAGGAATTTCAGTGGTAGAAAACTTGTTTTGGGGGCCAAAATGAGCGGGGGTTGTCCCCCCTCCTCTTCTCTTGTTTACTTGTGTTGATGGCCAACCAAATGAGCATGTGTTTTTACTTCTTGGAGGCTTTGTTTAGGCTCATTTTGGTGACTTTCCAGACCTGCCATAACTCTGTTTTTGGTTGTCTTGGTCACCCCATGCATGCTTCTCGTATGTGTAGTGCAATCCCATTTGTGGCTCATCAAAGTAGCATGCCTTTCTAGCATGTATTGGCTCCATTTCCGTAGGTTTTTGGCCATCACTTGACATGTCATAACTCTGATTTAAGTTGGTTTGGTAGCCTCTTGCATGCTCCATGTACTCGTAGTACAAATCTTGCTTACTAGCCTTGTTTGCATGATGTTTTGGCTCTTCATTCTAGCATATTTTGGCTATGCTCCAGCATGATTTTATTCATATTTTGGGCTGTTCTAGGATTTTTTTGAGCTGCCATGGTCATATGACTCAAGTTTTGTATAGCTATAGTGCAATTGCTTTGGCTAGTCTTGAGTTTTGAGGCCCCTACCATGCTATACTTGTGATGTTTGCATGCTTTGGTATCATTTTAAACGTTATATCAGCGCATATTTCATGGTCATACACTTGTGCTTGTCACTCTTTCAATGCCTTGGAGGTTTGGCTCTTTATGCCTCAAGAATGAATTATTGTGCATGCCATCATGCCTTGGCCTTTGGGCCATCATATCAGTGCATTTTTGGTCTTGTTGTATCATGATGTAACT
Source organism: Camellia japonica (assembly GCA_030407325.1). Classification (NCBI taxonomy): domain Eukaryota; kingdom Viridiplantae; phylum Streptophyta; class Magnoliopsida; order Ericales; family Theaceae; genus Camellia; species Camellia japonica. The sequence goes on along the minus strand of JAPPVO010000007.1, from coordinate 70,731,134 downwards.
CTGTTTTGTGTTGTCCAAGTCATGCCATATTTGGTTTTAATAGGTGTAGTGTAATACCCCTTTGTAGCCTTGCGTGCTTCATGCTTTTGGTCTTTTGTTCTAGCTTGCGTTGGCTAGGTTCAAGCTTGTTTTTAGTCTCATCTTGACCTTCCTTGGGACTGTTTTGGTTGCCCTTGGCCCTTTGAGGCTTGCTTTGTATAGCCATGGCTTAAGTCCCTTTGTTAGTTTCGAGCTTTGAGCTCTCTTGCATGCTATGCTTGTCTTGTTGGGGTGGTTTGGCACCATTCCATGCATGTTTTCAGAGCTTATGGTGCTGTCACATATCCATGCTTGTCACTCTTTAAGTGTGCTTAAGAGTTGCATCTTTGTGCCTTAATCCTTGAGCCAATTGGCATTCATGTTTGTCTTGCCTTTTCATGTTTTTCATACCATCATTTCAGCACAATTGGCCACTGATTTGGACATGATTGAGGTCTATCCATTTTGGTTTAAGTCCATCTTTGCATGTTGTTGCATGCTTGTCTTTGCATGTTGTCGCATGCTTGTTGCATACTTGGTACATTGCATGTTGTTGCATGCTAGTTCCGTTGCATATTGTTCCATGTTATTACATTGCATCATGTTTGCGTGTTTTGCATTGCATCCAATCGGATGTCGTATTGAACGCGAGGAAGATTGGTTCATTTCATACTTGAAGTGATGAAATGAGCCAATCTCTCTTAGTCTCCATTTCCTTTGATTCCTCATGATAAGGAGATGGTCTTGGTGTCCTATTTGTCATGCATTTATTGAAATTTGCACAAGTTGAATCTTTGGCCATCATGCATCGAGATGCGTGATTGATGGTCTTGGATCTGATTATGCCTCTCCCTTGATGTTTTGAGGTGATATGGAGTGGCATAGTGCGTACATACCCTTGGGAGACCCTCCATTTTCTCTATTTTGTGCTCTGCTGCAGCTTGGTGTCACAGCACACCAGTGGCCGGCACCCCTCTTATTGTTGGCCGGCAGTGCATTGTTGATGGCCGGCAGTGTGCATCTCTGGCCGGCAGGAGGGTCGGCAATAGCTCCTCATGGCCGGCAGGCCACTGGTGCACTTCTCAGCACTGTTTTGGTGAGATCCAGCAGCTAGTTCTCAAGGACACCCTGCAGACAGAGCCTCTAGAGAGCATTTGGAGAGCTTTTTGGGACGGCAACCGAGAGCATGCATCTTCTAACTTCAAGCAGAGCTGAGGCAACATTGTTTATTGCTTTTCTTATTAGTTAGCATGAATTTGTAATTGATTAATTAATTTGTTAATTAGTTAAAGTTTTGTAATAACTAGTTATAGCTTGTTATTCAATTCGGTTGGGTAATAATTAGTCTAATTAGATTATTGGATTAGTTGAGTAGCTTAGCGTATTCATTTGGACCCTCTGTCGAGAGGGCGAATTGTTGTAATAAGTGTGCGTGAGTGTGTGAATGTCTTCTAACCCCACGTCTTTCTCCCTTTTATTTATCCGCTTACGATGGTTAGTTCTGGGTCATGTTTCAATTAGCATTCCTATACTCGCATGTTTGCATCCATTCATCTGTATTGCATGCACCGGGCTCGGCGCATCATACTAACTGCATTGTATTTCAATTCCTACTTGAATACATGATTATCAAGTTGCATCTCATATGCCATTTTAGAATAGCCGAGCCTATTTCTAGTTGCATTTTGCATGTGTTGTATTAGCCATCTTAACATGAACTAGGATCATGCACTAATTACTAACTAGCTTTTGTTTTGGCTCGGAGTACTAGGTAAGTTTTTACGCTTTAGCATACTGCATGTGTGTTATTGATTGCCATGTATAGCATGCTTGCCATGAGGCTAACTGCTTAAGTGTTTAACTGCCTGAATGCCTGTGGGTGAAGGTTGGATTACTTGAATTGGAACAATTCATTGAAATCTTCGATTTAGCCTACTTGTGAGTAGCAAACTTCAAACCGTTTTCAAACAAACAAATATGCGATGTTTTGTTCCAAACTAGGCGATCTAGTCTATACTTGTATGCTGTGCGCATCACGTAGTAAGATTAGCTAATTAACCGGAATAAGAGCACATGTGTTTTCAAAAACAAGATATCATGTTAGTAAAGGCCGATCCTTTGATCGGGCCAACGGGGGTGCTCATTGCATGACCTTCCCCTCTCGTACCCAAGTTCCCGAGCCGAGGCAACTTTAGTGATGACGGACACATGGCCTTAGGCACGAGTCAGGGTTTCCTAAATTTCCCAAAATAAAATATTTAGGTGGTGACTCTGTATCTGACAAAGCAGTCCATGTTTGACACTTCTTTATAAAAATCAGTTTTCCAAAACGATTTGTCGGATTTGGACTCTTTGGTGATTTATCGGTCTTGCGTTGCACTTTGCGAGATTAGATTCAGAACCGTGACATTGAGTCTGAACTGTAGTAAGCCCAATGAACAAAACGGATTTCGCGCCACATTCGCGCACGGAGCCGGGACGTTCGGGCACGTCTACAGCTACCAGTGGTGGTCAATGGCCATTGGTCTCCAGATATTTATTGACAGCTATGCCAGCTGTTGCACACTGAGCTGCATTTTCATACATGTGTATGGTAGGATGTATCTAAGCTTAAGGGGTGTTTTTCTATAAATAGGGGGTGCCTCCCCCATTTCGGAGGGTTAGAAGATTTAGACCAAAAATATCTCTCTCTAGAATTCTTTCTCTCTCTTGTTATTTTGCACACATTTGTTTAGTTTCTCTTAGCTTTTGCACATCAACCCTTAACCAAATACTCTCACCTTTGGCCTGAGATTACTTAGAGCTTTGTTTGAGCTCTAAAATAAGGTTTGAGCTTGGTTTGTTGCCTATTTTGTGTCTTAGCTTCAAAAGGTATAACACTTGTTATTTAAGCTTGTTTTCAAACTTGTTTTGCCATCTTTTTCTACTGTTTTTGGCCTAGTTTTCAACTGTAAAAACCTCTGTTTTTATGACCTAAAAATGGTGGCTTTAGGCTATTTTGTGTTAAAGGGGTAGTCCACCCATCTTGTCTCTTAGCTTGTTAAGCTCTTGTACCATCTTTTCACCACTTTCAAATGAAACTTTTTGGACCTTTTGACCACTAAATCTCAGAGGTTTTTTAGTGGTAAAAACTTTCTTTTGAAGTCCAAAATTGGAGGGGTTAGCCTCCTCTCCTTGTGTCTTGTTTGCATGCCTAGTTAGCTTCATGTGTTAGCATGTTTTTCTATCCTAACTTAGCTTTTGTCTAGCATGTTTTTGCCTCTATTTAGACCTATTTTGGTTCTGTTTTTGGCTACTTAGGTCATTTGAGGCTTGTATTGCATAATTGTAGTGTTAATTCCTTCACTAGCTTAAGGTTTTAATGCTTTAATCATCATTCTTTTGAGTTAATAGCATGTTTAAGTGTTGTTTTGCACTTCATTTTAGCACTTAAAATCTCTGCAACCACTCTCTTTGCTTTACTCTTTTATTTGCTTTTGAGAGTTGTTTCAACCTTAGGGTTGTTTAAGCTTGAGGTTGAGGCTCATGCTTAATGGTTTAATCCTCTTTTGAGGGTTCATTACCAATGGCATGAAGCTTCCCTCATGCCTTGAACTACCCCTTGGTTGACACTTCTTTCACTTTAGAAGACACTCACCAATGGACTTAATCGATTAAAGAATGAATCGGTAATGCAAAATGAGTAAAAAAAATGAATAAGTAAAAGAAACAAGATAAGCATCTTTCGTGTTGCATTGCATGTGTTTGAATCGGACGTTAATTCGAAGACAAGGAAAATGGGACATTTCATACTCAAAATGATGAAATGTGCCACTTTCCTTGGTCACTATCACCCTTGATCATGCATGATAGGGTGGTGGTCTTTTGAGTCTTGTTGTACATTCACTAAACTTGTACAAACTTGGTTCTTTGGCCATCATGCATGGAAATTGCTTGATTGGTGGTTTGAGAGCCAAGAGTTACACTCCTTTGAGCTTGTTTGATGATAAGGAGGGTAACAATACAGATAACCATTGAGAATACATTGTTTGGCTTCTATTTGCTCTCTGTTGCAGGAAAAAAGAAGATCAGGGCAAAAGTGGCTTACCGACCCTCAGCAGTGGCCGACGGGCCACCAATGGTAGCCGACAGCCACCATTGGTAGCCGACCGACCATCAATGAAATTTTTCACAGTGTGTTCCTAAGGAGGAGCAGAGGCATTCTAGAAGTTGGCAGCACTATTGGTGTTCAAATATGTGCAAACAGAGGCATTCAATGGCAAGGTGATGGCTTTTCAGGTGGAGAAACCGAGCATGCATCCCTCACTTCCAGAGGCCATTTAATTGCTTTGTTTAATTAATTAGTGGTAGCTAATTAATTAATTTAATTACTTTGTATTTAATTAGCTTAGTATTTAGCTACTTAATTCGTTTTGTAATATTTAATTAGCTTAGAATAAGTTAGTTAATTCATTTTGTGTTGTAATAATTGGTTAGCTCAATTAGCATAGCTAGTTAGCTTATTCATTCGGACCCTCATTCGCGAGGGCATAATGTTGTAATAAGTGTACGTGCATGTGTGTATGTCTTCCAACCCTGTGTCTTTCTCCCTTTTATTTAATCACTTTTGATAGTTAGATTAAGGACATGTTCAACTAGCATACGTTGTGCTTGCATGTTTGCATCCATTCATTTGTCTTGCATGCACCGAGGCTCGGTGCATCATTCAAACTGCATTGTAATTTCAATACTTCTTTGAATACATGTTTCAAAGCATGATATCAAAGTGTTGCAAATACCATGATTAAATTGCTGAGCCAATTTAGTTACATTATTGTTTGTGTTGCATTAGTCATTTAATATAGTTAGGAATCATGTATCTTTCTAACTAGTTTATGTTTTGGCTTGGAGTACTAGGTGGTTTTTACGCTTTAGCATAATTGTATAAGTGTGAATGCTGTCATGATTAGCATGCTTACCATGAGGCTATGTTCTTAAATGCTAAATTGCATGAATGCCTGTAGATGAAGGCTTGTTGTTTGAATTGGAATAATTCAACGAATGTGCGTTTTAAGCCCACTATGTTTAGTGGAAAATCCACATCCTTAAGCCCACTTGAGGGTGGCCAATTCAAACCATTTTCATCAACAAACATGAGTTGAATTGTTCAAAGTCTTGCAAACTAGTCTATACTTGATTGTGCGCGTCACATAGTAAAGCTAGTTTAATAATCGGAATAAGAGCACATAATGTTTATAAAAAATCATATCATGATTAGTAGAGGCCGATCTTTGATCGGGCGAGCGGGGGTGCTCAATTCATGACCTTCCCCTCTCATACCCAAGTTCCCGAGCCGAGGCAACTTTGGTGATGATGGACACGTAGCCTTCGGCACGAATCAAGGTTTCCTAAATTTCCCCAAAAACAAAATATTTAGGTAGCGACTCTATATCTGGAAAAGCAGTCAAATTTTGGCATTATTTGATCAAAAATCGATTTTCCAAAACAATTTGCCAGATTTGGACTCTTTGGTGTTTATCAGTTTTACATTGCACTTGTGAGACTAGATTCAGAACCGCGGGAGTCCAAACTGTGAGGCCTTTCGTTTCAAACCTTTCCGAAATGCAGGGTAAGAGAAAAAGGCGAGTCCACAGTTTCTTTTGAATCAGGTAGTGAGCTGGAATCTAATTCCACAAAGTCTGTGGAGTCAGAATCAGATTCTAGTTCTTCTGAGTCGGAGTCCGGTATTCCTGGGGTTGATAACCCGGATACCATAGTTTTGTCCAGGTCGTCTTTTTCCTTTTCTTTTGAGTCGGTTGTAACCGAGGAATTAGATGAACTGGATCTTTTGAATGAGAATGCCGCAGCAGTTTCCAAGTACTTCTCAGTGCAACTTGTGTATTGTATTGATCATGATTTTCAAAATTTTGATGAAAACGATGAGGAAGGAATTCCTCTGGTTTTGAAACATTTGATTGATTGAAAGAATGAAAGGTTTGTAAAACCCCTTATTGATGAAATCATTTCAATTTATGTGGGTACTAAGAAGGATCTGCGTTTGGTCCTGATCATGTCCACGTTGTCTTCGGAGGAACGCGAGCGCTTAGTCGCTTTATTAAAAGATTTCAATGATGTTTTCGCGTGGTCCTATGAAGACATGCCTGGAATCGATCCTGACATTGTACAGCATCGGATCCCTCTTGACCCCGAGGCCTGACCCGTCAAACAAAAGCTGCGGAGAATACGCCCAGATTGGGCTTTGAAGATTAAGGAAGGGGTCACCAAGTAGATAGACGCAGGGTTTTTGCTAGTATCTGAGTATCCCACTTGGTTGGCCAACATTGTTCCGGTGCCGAAGAAAGATGGAAAGATTCGGGTTTGTGTCGACTTCAGAGATCTGAACAAAGCCAATCCGAAGGACGACTTTTCTCTACCACACATCGATGAATTGGTGGACTTCACCGCAGGCCATGCACTACTTTTTTTCATGGATGGATTTTCCGGCTATAACCAGGTCTTGATGGCACCCGAGGACAGAGAGAAAACTACCTTCACCACGCCGTGGGGAACCTATTGCTATAGGGTAATGCCATTTGGGTTGAAGAATGTTGGGACTACCTATCAATGGGCTACAACCACAATTCTACATGATATGATCCACAAAGAGGTTGAGTTGTACGTGGACGACATGATTGTCAAGTCCAAGGAAAGACAGGGCCACTACATCGCCTTAGAGAAATTCTTCCAACGGATCAGAGAATATCAGTTGAGGCTGAATCCACAGAAGTGCACCTTCGGAGTAATAGCAGGGAAAATGATGGGTTTCTTGATCACACAGAGGGGCATTGAGGTCGATCCTTCCAAAATCAAGGCCATACTAAAAATGCCACCACCAAGGACTGAAAAGGAGGTGCGAGGCTTCGGGGTAAGGTGCAATTCATAAGACGGTTTATTGAAAAATTAATCTTGACTTGTGAACCACTATTTGGTCTCCTGAAGAAATGAAAGAAATTCCGATGGGATGACCGATGTCAGTTTGCTTTTGAGCAGATCAAGCAGTACCTACAGAATCCACATGTGTTGTCGCCGCCGGAGCCGGGGAAACCATTAATTCTGTATCTGTCAGTAACCGACACGACTATAGACTGCATGCTTGTGCGGGAATCTGAGGATAGAGCAGAGAAAGCCATCTATTACCTAAGCAAGAAGATGCTGGAATATGAGACCCGCTACACGCCGCTGGAAAAAGGCTTGCTTAGCTTTGGTATGGGCTACCAGTAAGTTGAGGAACTACCTGTTAGCTCACTCTATGATTCTGGTTTCGAGATTAGATCTCATCAAATATCTCTTCGAGAAACCAGCACTTACGGGTAGGCTAGACCGTTGGCTACTTCTTCTCTCCGAACTTTATTTGAAATATGTCACGCGCAAGTCTGTGAAGGGGAGAGCGGTAGTTGAGTTCCTGGAAAATCATCCAGTGGAAGGGGGCAAAGCAGTAGAATACCTATTCCCAGATGAGGCTATTCTGCAAGTCGAGGAAAAGATTTGGACAATGTACTTTAACAGAGCATCTAACCAGTACGGTTATGGGATAGGGGTGCTGCTGATAGCACCCGATAATTCCCATATACCTTTAGCTTTCAAACTCCAGTTCAAGGTATCGAACAACGAAGCAGAATACGAGGCGTGTATCATTGGCTTGGAAGCCGCCTTGGAACTGGGGGCAAAACGATTGGACGTCATCGGGGACTCGAACCTGGTTGTGTCTCAAGCAAAAGGAGAATGGAAGGTTGAAGAAGAAATGATGAAAATCCATCCATGAAGGAAAGTAGAAACACACCCGAATCCTGCCATCTTTCTTCGGCACCGGAACAATGTTGGCCAACCAAGTGGGATACTCAAACAATAGCAAAAACCCTGCGTCTATCTGCTTGGTGACCCCTTCCTTAATCTTCAAATCCCAATTTGGGCATATTCTCCGTAGCTTCTGTTTGATGGGTCGGGCCTCGAGGTCAAGAGGGATCTGATGCTGTACAATGTTAGGATCGATTCCAGGCATGTCTTCGTAGGACCACGCAAAAATGTCTTTGAAATCTTTTAATAAAGCGACTAAGCGCTCGCGTTCCTGTGAAGACAATGTGGACCTGATCTGGACCAGACGCGGATCATTTTCAGTACCCACATTAATTGAAATGATTTCATCAACAAGGGTTTTACAAACCTCTCCTCCTTTCAATCAATCAATTGTTTCAAAACTAGAGGAATTCTTTCTTCGTTGTTTTCATCAAAATTTTGAAAATTGTGATCAATGCAATACACAAGTGGCACAAAGAAGTACTCGAAAATTGCTGCGGCATTCTCATTCAAAAGATCCGGCTCATCCAATTCCTCGATTAGAACCGACTCAAAAGAAAAGGAAAAAGACAACCAGGACAAAACTATGGTATCCGGGTTATCAACCCTAGGAATATCGGACTCCAACTTAGAATAACTAGAATCTGATTCCGACTCCACTGACTTTGTGGAATCAGATTTTGGCTTATTACCTGATTTAGAACTACTAGACAGAAAACCCTCTTCCAGCTGCCAAGTGAGAGAGGGTGCGTCAGATGCATCCAAGATACCATTGAAAGGGCCCATACCTAATTGTTCTCTGATCATGGAAACGATTAGGTCATCCCCCAAGCTCTCCAGGTTGATATGAGGATCTGAAAAGAGACATGTCAGTTCTGCCCCCATTTCAATTTCATCGCTGTCCGGATCATTTTCTATGCTCCGTTCAGCTAAAACAATAACAGATTCTGCCCTTTCCTATGTGGCTTCATCTTCTTGCAGTTGCAGATCGAAGAAAATCTTAAAGCCGGATATACACCATTTCTCGGAGTTCAACCATGGCTTAGGAAAACCGCAAAATGGGAAGTCTTTCCCCTCTTGGACAAAACGGCCGTTTAGAGTTCCCTGAATTAGCCTGTGCACAAGCTCATAGTGCTTTCCAGTTTGCTTAGCTTTGGCTCTCCCTACCATTTCCTTCCCTTTTCGAATCCAGTCCTCTTTGGTGGGCAAGTAGCCGAGACCAAAGGCATGTTGGTTATGTGGCACATCGGCCAATGCCGTAACGCGCTTCCAGCCGCTCTTCCCTAATCCCATCCCGGGCATATGTTGTAGCTTGTTTATGAGATACACTGATTGAGCACTGACAATAAGCCCTCATCAACAGCCAAGAGGTGAAACTCTGCAAGAATGAAAGAAAAGAATTTCTCTTATTGTAGCTTGTTCAGGGAGTAGCAAATGAAACTTAGAGGTGAAACTCTGCAAGGGAGTAGCACTAACATATGTTGTAGCTTGTTCATGTGTTCCGATGTTTATCACCACACCCTATTTTGTTCATTGTCCACGTTTTGGGGAGGGATGAAAGAAAAGAGAGATTAAAGAATAGAGAGGTGTATGTGGAGAGAAAAAGTGAGAAATGGTTTTGAAATAAAAACAGAGTGTGAATGCCGAGTGATGTGAGAAACACATGTGAGATAGGGTGGGAAACATTACCTACAAAAGTAGTGGACTTCCTGCGAATTTGGTCGTCTCCCACCGATGGAAGGCATCCAAGCCCATCAAAGTCTCGGCCAATGCTAACCCAGTGCAGCTCTTGCCCTCTTTCAAGTCTTGAGCTACTTCGATCAAACGAATGCTAGACCCTCCATAACTTGGGGCAAGAAGAAAATGAGCCAACATACATAAACAAAGGGCATGCTACTGAAAACTCTGCCAAAGACGGTCGCCACAGTCACCGGCGTCAGAAAATCAATGAATAAGACTGGGAATGTCCAACTCTCCGTTGTGAACCAAGGATCGGGCATCGTGTAAAGTGAGCCCACACATCCTTTCTAAAGCTTGGATGTGACCAAAACGGGAGTGGGGCAGATTTCCTCGTCACGCCGAGATTTCATCAAAACTTGGAATTCTTCAATTGTAGGGCATACCTCTTGCCCTCCAAAGCTAAAAACATGTGTGATCGGGTTCTAGCACCTAGTCGAGGCATGAAGGAATGGAAAACACAGTGGAGAACGACTTAGCAGGAATAGTGCATTTATCCCGAAACCCTAGAAATTCACATTTTCCGAGCCATCCAAAGTTGCAATCCAATATGATAGTTTTTGGGTAAAGAATTGTTCCATTTGTGGAAAAAATAGAGCTGGAATGAAGAAACTACGAAGTCCCAGCTTTTGTATAGGATAAGGCACTGAGTGGAAGACAAGTGGCAACAATCTAGAGGTCCCTCACACTGATGGCCGACCAGCCAGTGGTGATGGCCAACAGCCACCTTTTGTAGCCAACCGGCCACCACTGGTGGCCGACAGCCTTTGTTCATGAAAGCGTTCTTGTCGTCTTTCTGTGTGCTGAGAGTGTTGAGAACCTGTGTTTTGTTTTGCTCTTGGTGCATTCTGTTATCTTGCTTTAGTAGTTTTGTTGTGTCACGACCCTGACCCGTCCCCGTGGGTTAAGGACGTAACCGGCCAGTAATCATGAGATTACCTACGGCCTCAAACGGATCCAAACGTATTTTTAACAGAGTTAATGGGGGCCAAACGGAAGCAAGTCAAAACTTTGTCCATAGAGCTGTGCTTACATAGCACATCAAAACGATTATATACATAGACATTAATAACTCACATCAGTAGAACAGTAGCATGAGTTCTGTATAAACAGGATCATATAAGTCCAAGCCAACCCATCAAAACTATATACAGAAATAATACAGAATTACACAAAGTCTTCGCCATCTTGACAACATAAAATAGATAACAAAAAGGCGAAGGCGGGTCTCATGCGTGAGACACAAGGGCTGACTCTCCAAAACTTGGGTTGTTCTACACAGGCTTCACTGAGGCTGGGTCTGGACTTCTCTTGGCTCACCTACAAAGACATGAATGAGCATGAGCGATAGCCCAGTGAATAACATCAATTACAGAATTTATGCAACAAGACGTAGAACAACATTTTCCAAACGGCCTTGGGCCCAACTCATATCTGTAGTTAACACATATAAGGGTAATTTAAATCAAGTAGCCATAGTTCCGTACATATTGGCCTTTGGCCCATCCAGATTTACATTCATGACGAAACGGCCTTCGGCCCATTCGATTATGTCAAAACGGCCTTTGGCCCAATCATGTATTTCAAAACGGCCTTTGGCCCACTCATTCATTTCAAAACGGCCTTTGGCCCACTCATTCATTTCAAAACGGCCTTTGGCCCACTCATTCATTTCAAAACGGCCTTTGGCCCACTCATTCATTTCAAAACGGCCTTTGGCCCACTCACTCATGTCAGAACGGCCTTCGGCCCATACATTCGTATCCAAACGACCTTTGGTCCATTCATGTTTAACAAAATGACCTTTGGTCCATTCATGTTTAACAAAACGACCTTTGGTCCATTCATGTTTAACAAAACGACCTCGGGTCCATTTATGCTTATCAAAACGACCTTGGGTCCATTTATGCATTCATATCAGACTTACGTCCACAATCCCAATTAACAATTCATAAAGCTTTAAAGGGAGTAAACAATTGGACATTCACAAGCATTCAAATATCGATATTACTCACAGTGATCGGCTTGGATTGGCCCTGGAGCTTGACCCTACACATTTCGTGAACACAAAAGGGTCATTAACCGTTCAATCCGTTCTTTAATTCACGTATTCCTCTTTAGGCTTTCTTATTATCTCATTAGCTCATTTACAATGCTTAACATATGCCTAAGCGTGCTTGCAAGTGAAAGAGAACGGAAAACAGAACACAAAATGCAAAAACAGGATTTCAGCAAATAGGGTCCCCGCTCAAGCGTGGACTTCCCCGCTCGAGCGGACCCTTAGGTCTGCAAAAGTACTGGTTGCCTTCAATTCCCGCTCGAGCTCGAACTCGGCCGCTCGAGCGGACTTTCCTGCCTACATAGCTCCCCGCTCGAGCGTCAACTTCCCCGCTCGAGCGGGAACCAAGTCTGCAGAAAATGCTGGGAGCTCGTTTTCTCCGCTCAAGCGGCACTTCCCCCGCTCGAGCGGAAGTCAAAATTCTGGAAATTTCCAGGTTGTGTTCTTGAGCTTCAATTCAATTTCCCAACTACCATTCTTGCATGCAAGGGCTCAAATCTCAAATATAATCATACTAACATGGTTCCCTTGCAAGATTATAGCATTATGAAGTTCAATTTCTTGATTTACCTACATGCATGTCCCAAAACATGACAAACTCATCACCAATATAGCAAATTCATGCATTCAAGCTCATATCTTTAATTATTCAAACATGCAAGGCCATCTTGACTTCATTTCCATTTCAAGGATGCAAATGGTGCCAAAACTCAACAAAACCAAGCTTGCATGCATGATCAAACTTAATTTTTTGCTTAATTGACATGATACATGCTATTTCAACACAATTTCATACATATGCTTATATCAAGCTTTAATTCCAACAAAACTAACTTAACTCATGCTCTTGAGTACAAACAACCCTTGAACACACAAGATCACACATTACTTCCATGAATTCAAGAGTCAAGGGCTTACCTAGAAGCTCAATTCCTTCAATCTATGGTCCAATTTAGAGAATGGACTTCAATTTCTCCAAACTTGAGTCAAAATAGCACAATTCTCTCCTTTTCTCTCTCTCTAACAGCCGGCCCTCACTCTCTCACAATTGTCTCTTCAGATTTTTGAGCTCAATGAGCTAAGGGAGTGTATATGGCCATAAATAAAAGTCCCACTAATGCTTATTTAATAATATTAAATAGTTGGCACTAATTCACCAATTTAATCGATTTAATCCGACCGAATCAATTTTCAATTAAACTTCACCGTAGGCTCTAAAAATTATGCCAATCACAAGGCGTAGTCAATTCCGGGTTCCGCGCCGATAAGGCCCTCAATTTAATTTCTAAAGCAGATTATTCAAACAGATATTCCTACAGTGAACAGATACGAATTCAAAATCACATATTATCACATAATGGCACACAAAATCATGCTAAACACATAACCATAAACAAATTAAGGACCAATTAGCATATTACAGAACAGGGGTATCACAGTCTTCCCCCCTTTAGGAAGTTTGGTCCTCCAAACTTAATTTACCTTCGTCGGGAAACAAATGTGGGTAGCTTTCGCATTTCCTCCTCTTTTTCCCATGTAGCATCCGTCCCATAGTGTTCTTTCCACTCTACTTTCACCATGGGGATGGACTTACTTCTCAACTGTTTCACTTGCCTGTCTACAATCCGTTCCGGCCACTTCAGCATATTCCATATTTTCATCAATAGCAACCCGGTGATAATCAATCACATGAAACGGGTCTCGGAGGTAACCCCTCAACATCGACACATGAAACACATTATGGATTTGCTCGAATCCCGGTGGCAAGGCAACTCTGTAAGCAACTGGGCCAAGTCTCTCCAGAATCTGGAACGGCCCGATGTAACGGGGCGACAACTTGCCCTTTTTCCCAAATCTGACTTGGCCTTTCATCGGAGAAACACGGATGAATACATGGTCACCAACCTCATACTCAAGAGGTCTTCTCCGAACGTCTGCATAATTCTTTTGTCGGTCCTGAGCTGTTTTGAGCCTTTGGCAAATAGTCTTGATTTTCTCAGTGTCTTGCACAATTTCTGGCCCAAGCAAAGCTCTATCCCCGACCTCTGTCCAACAAATAGGTGATCTACACCTCCTACCATACAAAGCCTCGTATGGTGCCATACCGATGCTGGAGTGGAAGCTGTTATTATAGGCAAATTCTGCAAGCGGCAAATAATCTTCCCAACCCCTTGAAAATCCAAAGCACACATGCGAAGCATATCTTCCAAAGTTTGTATCGTTCTTTCTGACTGTCCATCTGTCTGTGGGTGAAATGCAGTACTGAACCTTAGTTCTGTTCCCATGGCTTCCTGCAAACTCTTCCACAACCTGGAGACAAATTCGGATCTCTATCCGATACAATAGCACTGGAACTCCGTGTAAACGGACAATCTCATCAACGTAAATGGTTGCCAATCTATAAGCAGTAAATAGTTTTGACAGGCAGAAAATGTGCAGATTTAGTTAGTCTATCAACTACAACCCAAACAGAATCCATACCTCGTGAAGTCCGAGGTAGGCCAACAACGAAGTCCATAGTCACATGTTCCCACTTCCATTCAGGAATAGGGAGAGGTTGAAGTAGACCGCCTGGTTTCTGGTGTTCAGCCTTAACTTGCTGACACTGAAGACACTTGGACACATATTCTGCAATCTCTTTCTTCATCTTAGGCCACCAAAAGGTTTGTTCAAATCCCGGTACATTTTATTGTTGCCGGGGTGCATAGCAAATACAGATCTGTGGGCTTCATCTAAAACCCTCTTCTTTAGTTCCAGGATATCAGGGACACACATTCTGTTTCGGAATTTCAACAGTTCATTCTCAATGCTGAATTCTGCTTTTGGACTCGTCTCAAATTCATCAATTACCTTTCTAAGGAACTCATCCTCTTTCTGTTTCTGCTTGATTTCATCAATGATGCCGGCTCGGCTGTAATGGCGGCTATCAATCCGCCCTGTTCACATACCACCACTTCAATTTCAGACTTCTCAAAGTCCCGCAAAATCTCCCTCTGCTTAGTAAGCAAGCAAGCCATACTCCCTGTTGATTTTCTGCTCAAAGCATCAGCCACTGTATTAGCCTTCCCGGGGTGATACTGAATCTCTAGATCGTAGTCTTTTATCAGTTCTAGCCATCTTCTCTGACGCATATTCAACTCTTTCTGCGTGAAGAAGTATTTCAGGCTCTTATGATCCGTGTAGACTTCACACTTTACTCCATATAGATAATGCCGCCAGATTTTCAAAGCAAAAACAACTGCGGCCAATTCTAGGTCATGCGTTGGATAATTCTTCTCATGTGGTCTCAACTATCGGGAGGCGTAGGCAATAACCTTTCCGTTCTGCATTAACACACAACCCAGACCTTTATAAGATGCATCACTGAAAATCACAAAATTTTTCGTACCTGAAGGTAGTGTCAAAATCAGGGCAGTGGTCAATCTGGTTTCAATTCATGAAAGGCTGATTCTTTTTCATCGTTCCACTCAAAAGATTGCCCCTTGCGAGTCAGTCGGGTAAGGGGCACGGCTATTTTTGAAAAATCCTTCACAAACCTCCGATAGTACCCAGCCAAGCCCATGAAACTGCGAACTTCTGTTACATTGGTCGGTGTAGGCCAATTCACAATTGCTTCTATTTTCTGTGGGTCCACTGAAATTCCTTCCTTGTTGATCACATGCCCTAAGAAAACAACCTCATCCAACCAAAACTCACATTTCTTTAGTTTAGCAAATAATTTCCTTTCTCGAAGTATTTGTAAAACAGTCCTCAAATGTTGTTCATGTTCAAGTCTATCTTTAGAATATATCAAGATATCGTCGATGAAGACTACAACAAACTCATCAAGGTAGGTTTTAAAAATTCTATTCATTAAGTCCATAAATGCTGCCGGAGCATTAGTCACTCCAAATGGCATAACAAGAAACTCAAAATGACCATACCTCGTTCTGAATGCTGTTTCTCAACATCCTCTGCCTTAACTTTCAACTGATGATACCCGGATCTCAAATCAATCTTAGAAAACACCTGTGATCCCTGCAACTGATCAAACAAATCATCAATACGGGGTAAGGGATACTTGTTCTTTATCGTTACCTTGTTCAATTCCCGATAATCGATGCACAAGCGCAAAGTACCATCCTTCTTTTTCACAAATAACACCGGTGCGCCCCAAGGCGAAGTGCTAGGCCGGATAAACCCTTTATTAAGAAGGTCTTGCAACTGTTCCTTTAATTCTTTCATTTCGGCGGTAGCCATCCTGTAGGGAGTTTTAGAAATAGGCTGGGTGCCTGGCACAGTCTCAATAGTAAACTCTATCTCCCTGTCTACCAATTCCCCTGGTAATTCATTTGAAAACACATCTGGAATTCTCTAACAATGGGAATATTATTCAATTCAATATTCACAGATTGTTTAGTCAATACATAACACAAATAACCCTGGCACCCTTCCTGATCAATTTACATGCTTTCATTGCAGATATCAAATATGGTGGAGGCATACTCCATTTCCCACAAACACAATCTCCTTCTGTCTGTTCTGGTGGTTTAAACAATAACCCTCTTTGTCACACAATCTATGGTGGCACAATATTTGGTCACCAATCCATGCCCAAAAATTACATCAAAGTGTCTAAAGTTTAAGGGCAACAAATCTACATATAGGGTAGCATCCTCAATATGCATGTCACAAAACCGATCTATATAGTCACACAACACAAATTCCCCCGATGGAGCAGACACACATAACAAATATGGCAACAATTCTAGGGGTCTTTTCAGTCTAGATGCAAATGCATATGTCACAAATGAGTGCGTTGATCCAGAATCAATTAATACAAAAGCATTCTGATTACATATTGAAATAGTACCAGAGACAACGGCATTGGCATTACGTGTATCACCCGGAACAAGTGGGAAAAACTCTCCCCTGTCTCACTGTGTCCCCGGTAATAGCGGATCTCACAGTATTTCCCGGCTTTGGAACTGATGCAGTTGAACTAGCTGCTAGTTTCCCACCGTTCTAATTGCACTCCCGGGCTATCCTGCCTACATAGCTCCTCGCTCGAGCGTCAACTTCCCCGCTCGAGCGGGAACCAAGTCTGCAGAAAATGCTAGGAGCTCGTTTTCTCCGCTCAAGCGGCACTTCCCCCGCTCGAGCGGAAGTCAAAATTCTGGAAATTTCCAGGTTGTGTTCTTGAGCTTCAATTCAATTTCTCAGCTACCATTCTTGCATGCAAGGGCTCAAATCTCAAATATAATCATACTAACATGGTTCCCTTGCAAGATTATAGCATTATGAAGTTCAATTTCTTGATTTACCTACATGCATGTCCCAAAACATGACAAACTCATCACCAATATAGCAAATTCATGCATTCAAGCTCATATCTTTAATTATTCAAACATGCAAGGCCATCTTGACTTCATTTCCATTTCAAGGATGCAAATGGTGCCAAAACTCAACAAAACCAAGCTTGCATGCATGATCAAACTTAATTTTTTGCTTAATTGACATGATACATGCTATTTCAACACAATTTCATACATGTATGCTTATATCAAGCTTTAATTCCAACAAAACTAACTTAACTCATGCTCTTGAGTACAAACAACCCTTGAACACACAAGATCACAGATTACTTCCATGAATTCAAGAGTCAAGGGCTTACATAGAAGCTCAATTCCTTCAATCTATGGTCCAATTTAGAGAATGGACTTCAATTTCTCCAAACTTGAGTCAAAATAGCACAATTCTCTCCTTCTCTCTCTCTAACAGCCGGCCCTCACTCTCTCACAATTGTCTCTTCAGATTTTTGAGCTCCAATGAGCTAAGGGAGTGTATATGGCCATAAATAAAAGTCCCACTAATGCTTATTTAATAATATTAAATAGCTGGGCACTAATTCACCAATTTAATCGATTTAATCCGACCAGAATCAATTTTCAATTAAACTTCACCGTAGGCTCTAAAAATTATGCCAATCACAAAGGCGTAGTCAATTCCGGGTTCCGCAGCCGATAAGGCCCTCAATTTAATTTCTAAAGCAGATTATTCAAACAGATATCCTACAGTGAACAGATACGAATTCAAAATCACATATTATCACATAATGGCACACAAAATCATGCTAAACACATAACCATAAACAAATTAAGGACCAATTGATAGCATATTACAGAACAGGGGTATCACATGTTGAGTCGCTTTTAAGTTGTTTCAATTTGTTTATCGAGTTGTTTTAATTTGTTTATCAAATTGTTGTGTTACTTATTGAGTTGTATTTGTTTTGTTTTTGCTTGTCGAGTTGTTGCGTTGTCTATCAAGTTGTTATATTAGTTGTTTATGGAGTTGTCTTGCTTTGTTTGTTAAGTAGTGGTCTGGTTCATTACCTAATAAGAAGGCTATGCCAATGCAATGTTCAATTTTCAATCAAGATCAATCTCGTTTTTATGCTATGCGATGTTATACGGTGCTCAGAATGCAAAATACAACACTTTTTCATCAAAAAGCTATTTTCATTCCCATCATGGTTATTTTTTACAAAAGGAGTATAAGTTTTTTTTTTAAAGCAAAATAAAACCTATCTAAAGCTGTACAATGTGCTAACACTACTACCAAAAGAGAAACTAAACAAAAAATACAGGAAATCAATGCCAGCTATTTCAAGCTCTAGAGGCCCTCTTCATCCTCTTCCTCGGCGAAATAGACACTATAGAGCTATCTCCGTCAGCGCCGCTATCTGAACCAGATTCTGAATCAGAATCGAAATACGACCAAATGCTTTTAACCAAAACAGGGAGTGGTGATAAATATCGGAACACTCCAAATGTTTTTAACCAAAACAAGGTGTCGTGATAAACATCGGAACACGTCCAAATGCTTTTAACCAAAATAGGGTGTAGTGATAAATATCGGAACACGTCCAAATGCTTTCAACCAAAGCACGGAGTCGTGAGAAAACATCGGAACACGCCCAAATGCTTTTAACCAAAATAGGGTGTAGTGATAAACATCGGAACACGTCCAAATGCTTTTAACCAAAATAGGGTGTAGTGATAAATATCGGAACACGTCCAAATGCTTTTAACCAAAACAGGGAGTGGTGATAAACATCGGAACTCGTCCAAATGTTTTTAACCAACACAGGGAGTGGTGATAAACATCGGAACACAGTCAAATGCTTTTAACCAAAACAGGGAGTGGTGATAACATCGGAACACGCCCAAATGCTTTTAACCAAAACAGAGAGTGGTGATAAACATCGGAACATGTTCAAATGCTTTTAACCAAACATGGAGTGGTGATAACATCGAAACACGTCTAAATGGTTTTAACCAAAACAGGGAGAATCAAAGGATAAGAATGATCTCACCTGGAACTCCTTTGAATGAATCGTACATAAAATATCATGCCTGCATAAGGAATAAACTCAACAAGCATAACATAGTAAGAGTGCATGTTCTATGCAAGGCAACCAACCATGACACAATGTTAGAGACATGTTTTATGTAAAACATGCGAGAAACACAACAGAAGCATATTCTATGCAACGAGAACCGGAGCATGTTTTATACAACATCGGAATGCATATTCATTGTAACAGTACAAAATGCATGTTCTATCAATAGCACAAAATCCATATTCTATGCAAGATTAGCAAATGCATGTTCTATGCAACATCGGAAATTGAAGCATGCTCTATGTAAATGTGAAAAGTGATGCCAGATCACATGTAGAATGCAAGTTCTATACACCAACAAGGAGATGCACGATAAAATCGACTCAGTCGCAACCTCCAATTTACCTCTTAGAAGAGTTGCAACAAGTTAAAAAAGGATACACCTCATTGATGTTGATTAGTGATTAATTATCATACACCGATGACACGGTTTGGAGCTTCCACAGAGGCAATTTGAGCTTAAAGGTGAACTTTTCTTGCACTTTCTCGAGAACAAAGGACACAAAACAGTAGAAAAGCACAAAGGAGGAGCACTGGAAGCTTGTCGGCCACCAGGAAAGGGTGCCGCCCACCTGTCGGCCACACCTGAAGGTTGTCGGCCACCAGTGGTGGCCGGTCGGCCATTGATGACAATTTTGAGCCATTTTGGTCTTTTTGCACTCGGGTCTTTATATTTACCCACCCAAACTTCATTTCCCCACACCTCCATTACCGAAAATCCACCTTTTCTCACTCTAGACATTTTTTCCCTCTAGATCCGCGCTTTATATGCGTTTTCCAATGCCACACGAACGTTTGATTCGCTAAAACCTCTTGATTTCCTTCGTTTTGAACCGATTGGAATATGTTTTCGGTGATTCTTTCTTCATTTTCACCACTTGAGGTTTGTTTCCTTCGTGTTTCTCTTGGGTTTGGTGCCGTTTCCCGGGCTTTGACTTTTTCTTCCCTTTTCTCTCTCCTAGGGTTGACTTTTGTTGACTTTTGGCATTCTCCACCCATTTTTCTCATTTTCGCCCACTTTCTAATCTTCTTTCTAGATGGCGTACGACATCCCACGTGATGGAGCTTCCCCAAGGATGGAGGCGGATCCCAAGCCTGTACCACTACCACCCTGGGTTTCACTCTTTGACCCAGAGACATATCATCCTGAGACACATGTACTACCGCTCAATACCATCTGTCATTTCAGAGGATTTGCACGAGGCATGCCAAAGGACCTCTTGCTACGAGAGCTGTGAAGTCTCATATCCTACGGCCCCACCGAGGTATACAATATATTCTTACATTTTCCTCAGTGTACCTTGCATTTCTTGCATAGACCACACTCTTGCACCGTGCATTTGACATTATTTCATCTGTTTATTCAAACACATTCTTGCATTGTCTTTTATCTGTTCATTCTGATTACATGAGGACTCACACTCCATCAGAAGATACGGGGCCACGTTCGAGAGGGAGTGGTATATGGAGCTCCTCGTCGGCATCTGCCAGATTGTCGATGAGGCCGGCTTCAGCTTGTTCTGTATGGGGCTATCACGCCTCATAGCGAGCAGGCCCTTACTTGGCGCACTAGTAGAGAGGTGGTGGGATACCACCAACTCTTTCCACTTCTCTACCATGGGGGAGATGACGATGACTCCCCATGACTTCGCTATGCTTACTTGCATAGAGGTAGGGGGTCGTCCGATCCCTTACGATGCAGACATGGGCAAGTGGGAGGCCGTCGAGGTCTATCTATTGGGGGCTTGTCCGCGTATCTCCCGGTCAGGGATGGTGCAATACACATGGTTCTCAGAGCATTTCAAAGGAATAGACCCAGAGACCCTAGAGGAGACCGAGCAGTACGCCCGAGGCTTCTTGATGTTCCTTTGGCACCACTTTATTCGTCGACCGGGCGAACACTGTTGGGCTATATCTCTTGCGTGCCTTGGTGGACTTGTCTTAGGTCCGGCTTTACGACTGGGGTGGCGCTGGCTTGGCCACCTTATATGGAAACATGAGCTCGGCATCCCGCATTAGCGGGAACAAAGTCGGCGGCTATTGGAGAGCTTGGGAGGTATGCTTTACTTTTCTGCTATGCATTTCCTGTTGTGCTTTTGCTTTGCACTTTCTGTATGCTACACACACACACTTTGCTTCCTACATTTACTCTACATTCTGCACTCTCTGCATGTTGCACACATATTCTACTTTCTACATTGCCTGTGTTTATCTATTGTATACTCTCTGTTGCCCTTTGCTTTTTGCAATTGTGGGTATATGCATATTTTTCACCCTTGTCCCAGAGTCGGAGGTGGAGATGCCTCATGTTATGTGCGTGAGGAGGACCAGGGAGGCCTTTCCGTTCTTCTGCCGGTACTTTGACACCGTGACTGCGGCAGAGGTACTACTTTACTTCAGCTTTGCTTCACATCGCATATCTAATGACAACTAACAATCTGTGCATTCTCTGTTTGCAGATCTGGTGGCATCCCTAGGCGACGATGCCTGAGGGAGTTAGGGACTAATTTGCTGGTGCTCGGGGGGTTTCTCGTTATCAGCTTGTACTCAACAGCCCAGTCTGCCGAGCCTAGTTCTTAGTTGAGCGCTTCATACGACAGACGTTAGGTTTACTGTAGCAGGTAGTTTCCATGCCGCCTCCGCCATCCATGCAGGCTACAGAGAGCCTCTCCTTTTAGGAGATGATTGATTTTACACGAGGCGTGGACGCCGACTACTTTCTCGAAGAGGGGGACTATACGACATTTATCCAGACGCATCTCATGCCTCCGTTGATGGTTACTCGTGCTTGTGCAGGGAGAGCAGCAGATGCCCCTTCGACGAGCAGGGCTCGAGCACCGAGGAGTAGGGCCAAAGGGATTCTCCCTGCTAGACGAGGCTTTGGTTGGCCAGAGCTTCCGACCGAGTTGACATGCTGGCGGTACACCGGAGAGGCTTACCAGATTCTAGTCGAGCCTCCAGTGGCCGATCATAGATGCGTCAGAGCTCTTGACTCACCTCTAGTATACATCATAGTTTTCATTTATTTTTCCTTCTCTCTCAGGCATTCATTCCTTTTAGACACTAATCATTCCCAAATGTATTTGCAGGGACCTCCAGGATATACCGAGGATCTACTAGAGATGTTGGCCTTATTCAAGAGCATGATCTTGAGGAGGGAGGCACTGCTCGGCTTCCAAGGCATTCAGGTAATTTCTTCAGTTTTCTTGCATTTCGGTAATCAAATCTTCACTAATACATTGAAACTGTCACTTTAACTAAAAACTTCCCACATTGCACTGATACACTGCATTGGCACACTATATTCACACGTTTTACTTACACACTATATCTGACTTTTGCACATTCTCATTCTGCATACTGTACTTACATCTGATACACATACTATGACTGACATATACCAACTGCCTTTTAGGTTCCACCCTTACCGGCAGCAGCAGCACTAGGACCATCAGTACCCCTCCAGCAGCTGGGAGAGAAAGAGACAGGCTCCAGCACGCTGTCAACGCCGAGCTAGGAGTGCCCGAGCTGAGAGTGGTCCTTCAGAGCCTATTTTGAGCGAGGATGACACAGAGACCAACAAGGCCGACGTGGCAGCAAGTTAGCACGCTGAGTCATCCGAGAGTGGAGACGATGACACTGGCTCAGATTCTGCTAGTGGCGATGCTGATGCCGAGGAGGGCTCCGAGGTAGAGGGTGACGACGACTCTGGTTCCGATTCTGATTCAGCATCTGGTTTAGATAGCAGTGCTGATGGAGATAGCTCTACAGAGTCCGTTCTGTTGACGAAGATAATGAAGAGGGCCTCTAGAGCTTGAGATAGCTGGCGCTGATTTCTTGTATTTTTTGTTTAGTTCTCTTTTGCTAGTAGTGTTAGCACTTTGTGCAGCTTTAGATAGGTTTTATTTTGCTTTAAAAAAAACTTGTACTCCTTTTGCAAAAAGTAACCATGATCGGAATGAAAATAACTTTTTGATGAAAAAGTGTTGTATTTTGCATTCTGAGCACCGTATAACATTGCATGGCATAAAAAAGAGATCGATCTTGATTGAAAATTACACATTGCATTGGCACAGCCTTCTTAATCAGGTAATGAACAAGTGTAGACACCCCATTTTTGACCGTCCTTAAGACTTGGACGTCATCGTTTAAAAACCCGGTGATTGTGTTCGCTCGTGTTTGTTTTGAGTCTCTGAAGGTCTTGGCTGAGCGTCTTGCCTTGGAGCCTCTCAACTTGTCTGTTTTGTGCTTGGTTATGGACCAACAACTCATTGCTTTGAATCTGGAGGAGAGGGTGGCTTGTCGGCCATCCCCAGTGTCCATCGGCTAGGGCTTGTGCCTGCCGGCTATCAATGGTGGCCGATCGGCCACATGATGGCCGATTGGCTACATGTGTGGCCGGTCGGCCACTACTGATGGCCGACGACCATTTTTCTCATTTTTCAGATATTTATTTGCCAACTGTGCCAGCTGTTGATCACTGAGTTTATCCTCCATACATGTGTATGGAAAGATGAAGCCAAAGCTTTTGGCTTGTTTTTCTATATAATGGGGGGTCTCTCCCCCATTTTGAGGGTTCAGAAAATTTGTGAGCAAAATTTCACTCTCTCTCTCTCTAGAATTCTCTCTCTCTTCCTATTTAGTACTTGAAAGTGAGTTTTCTCTACACTTTTGTTCTAAGACCATTAGCCAAACACCTTCACCTTGGAGCTGAGGTTCTTTGAGACTTGGTTTGAGGTCTTAAGCTTGGTTTTGGCTCATAAATTGTGCTATTTGTTGCTGTGCTTCAAGGGTAAGGAGTTGTCCCTTTTAAGCTGTGCTTTAGTTTATTGTTTGGTCATCTTTACAGGCTACTTTGAGGCAGGTTTTAACCTCCAAAAAACTTTGTTTTTAAGGTTTTAAAATGGTGGTTTGAGCCTTGTTTAGTTAGGGGTTGTTTCCACTCTTTGCTCTTTAGCTTGTAAAGCCTCTTGAGCCATCTTTCAAATCTTTTGAAACACCATTTTCTTGGCCTTTTAACCACTGAATTCTAGGGGAATTTCAGTGGTAAAAAGTTGGTTTTGAGGTCCAAAAGAGGAGGGGGTGGCCTTCCCTCCTTGTGTCTTGTTTGCATGTGTAATTGGCCTAGCATGTGAGCATGTTTTTCTACCTCCTTATGACTTGATCTCAGCATGTTTTAGTCACTGATTTAGCATGCTTTAACAATATTTTGGGAGGTCTTGGTCATATGACTCATGCTTTGTATAGCTATAGTGTAAATGCCTTCACTAGCTTTGTGTTTCAAGGTCTCTAACATGCTTTACATGGGTTGTATGCATGCTATGGCATTATTTTGCACGTGTTTTTAGTGCATGTAACTCTGTCACACTCTCACTTCTATCACTCTTTTATTATTTTTGAGAGTTGTGCTTTGAGCCTTGTTTGTGAGCCAACACTTGAGCATGATTTTCTTGCTTTTTATGCTTCTATCTCAGCATGTTTTGGCTACTAATTTGGCATGTTTAAGCTCTGTCTAGAGCTGGTTTGGTCATTTAAGCTTAGTATTGCATGCCTCTAGTGTGATGCTCTTCACTAGCTTTGATGTTTTTGGCTTTTAACATGTTGTGCATGTGTTGCTTGCATGTTTATAGCATCATTTTTCATGCCATTTTAGCACTGAAGAAGTCTACAACCTCCCTCATTTCTTCATTTTCCATTTGTTTTGAGGGTTGGTTGACCTTATGATTGTGTTTAAGCTTGAGATAGAGTTTGTGCTCAATGGCTTTAACTCTCTCTTTGAGGGTTCCTCCTAGCCAAAGGCATGATCTCTCTCATGTCTTAAACCATCCTTTGGTTGACCCCTCTCTCATTAGAGGACTTTCACATTGAACTTAACCAACTAAAGAATGGTTTGGTAATGCTAAAATGAGTAAATAAAATTGAATCACGTAAAACATGACTATGATAAGCACATTGTTTGCATTGCATGTGTTTGGATCAAACGTTAATCCAAACACAAGAAAAGTGGGACGTTCATACTCGAAGTGATGAAACGTGTCACGTTTCTTGGTCGCCGTCACCCTTGATCATGCATGATAGGGTGGTGGCCATTTGAGTCTTATGTGCGCATTCACTAAGCTTGTACAAGCTTGGTTCTTTGGCCATCATGCATGAAAATGCTTGATTGGTGGCTTCAGAGCCAAGTGCCATACTCCTTTGAGCTTGAGACATGATAAGGAGGTGGCATTACACACATTCCTTGAAGAATACACTGTTTTGCCTCTGTTTGCTCTCCATTGCAGCAAAAAAGAACATTCCAGGGAAAGGGTGGCCGACAGCCACAAATAGTGACTGACCGGCCAGTGGCAGTGGCTGACAGCCACCTATGGTAACCGACCGGCCACCAGTTGAAGAGTTATTCAAAGTGTTGCTGTTTTGGAGCAAAGGCAGTCTTTTAATTGGTGTAAGGTTCAGAGATCAAAACAAAGTGCAAACAGAGGCATTCAAAGGCAAGGCGGTGGATTTTCGGGAAGAAGCTAACCGAGCATGCATGTCTCCCTCGCCCGCGAGGCCATTTTATTGCTTTAATTAGTTAGCGTAGCTAATTATTAGATTCAATTCGGTTTGTAATAATTAATTAGCTTAGAATTGTTAATTAGTTGTTTTGTAATAATTAGTTTAGATTAGCTTATTTATTCGGACCCTCCTTCGAGAGGGCGCAATGTTGTAATAAGTGTGCGTGCGTGTGTGCATGTCTTCCAACCCCACGTCTTTCTCCCTTTTATTTAACCGCTTTCGATGGTTAGATTAGGGCACGTTTCGATTAGCATACCTTATGCTTGCATGTTTGCATCATTCATTTGTCTTGCATGCACCGGGCTCGGCGCATCATTCAAACTGCATCGTATTTCAATACTTCTTTGAATACATGTATCAAATTGTTGCATTCATATGCCATCTTAAATAGCCGAGCCTATTTAGTTGCATTATTGCATGTGTTGCATTAGGCATCTTGTATAGTTAGGATCATGTATGATTTCTAACTAGCTTTTGTTTTAGCTCGAAGTACACTGTAAGTCTTTATGCTTTAGCATACTTGCATGAGTGTGAGTGTTGCCATGATCGCATGCTTGCATGAGGCTATGTGCTTAAGTGATTAACGACATAAACGCCTGTGGATGAACGCTTTGTTGCTTCAATTGGGACAATTTGATGAATGTGAGTTTTAAGCCCACTTTGCGAAGTGGCAAATCATCATGTTTTAAGCCCATCATGTTTGATGGCAAATCTGTGCTTTAGGCCACATGAGGGTGGCACTTTCAAACCATTTTCAAAAGCAAACATGAGTTGAATTCGTTTCAATTCTTGCGATTTAGTCTATACTTGCTTGTGTGGGTCACATAGTAAAGTTAGCTAATAATTAGAATAAGAACACATGTGTTTAAAAAACAACATATCATGTTAGTAGAGGCCGATCCTTTGATCGGGCAAGCAGGGGTGCTCATGTCATGACCTTCCCCTCTCGTACCCAAGTTCCCAAGTTGAGACAACTTCGGTGATGACGGACACGTGGCCTTTGGCACGAGTCAGGGTTTCCTGAATTTCCCAAAAACAAAATATTTAGGTGGCGACTCTATAATCTGGCAAAGCAGTCCAATTTTGGCATTATTTGATTTAAAATCTGATTTTCCAAAATGATTTGCCGGATTGGACTCTTTGGTGTTTATCAGTCTTACATTGCACTTTGTGAGATTAGATTCAGAATCGTGACAAGAGTCCGAACTATAGAACCAATTCGCGCCTCTCTGAAAGGGGGCACATGATCAAAGTCGAGTCTACAGTTTCTGGCAACTCTGCTGGGGATTTAGAGAACTTGACTCGAACTCATGATATATTGTTTTATTTACACTTATGTGTTTCTTTGCATTGCATTTGCATTGGTGCATCTAAGTCACAGTGTTTGCCATCTGCTATTCCTGAGCGGTTTGCCGGAGGCTCGCTTGGAAAAGCATGCCGTAAGGCTGATCGGTTGCGAGCTCTGCCACAATGGAAACACAAACCTTGGATCTGGACTATCGCTATACCGTTTGATCCTCCTTTCACTTCTCCGTGTCTGGAGCGAAAGTTATATTAGGTGGTCTTGCTAAGGCACCCTTTTTGACCAATTGACCTAGTTGCATATCGGGCCGTAAAGACTGTTCCAAACTAGGACAGGTTACTCACCCAAGTGCATGATTGTTTGAAACCGCATGCGTGCGTAGTGAACCCCTAGTTCCTGACGAAATTAGGACAGGGAAACCCTACCCCACTATAGGGGTGTTTTGGCTCTCACTTGCTTGCTATGTGCTGTTAGGGTGTGTCTCTACAGGGAATGCATGCATCTGTTGCAAGTCTGGGTATCAGTTTGGGGGTATCAGTTTTCAGGCAGAATGTTTGGGGGCAGAATCAGTGTTTGAGTAATAGAATGTCCAGCTTATGATTATCAACTGTTTGTTGTCTTTATCTAAGCCAAGGTGCTGTCCGTTTGCTGATTTTGTTTCCTTTTTGCTTTATTTTTTTTTTTTTTGTTAGCAGTGGTAGTTTCAAAATTGCTTCCGACGAGGTAGTTTCCCCGAGCACTCTGGATCAGAGGTAGAAGGCTTTATCGATCTGAGGATCTTATTGGAGGACAACCAGTGTTTGCTTCACTACCCCCGATTATGAGACGGAGGTCAGTCAGACATAGATCACCGGTTCAATAACCGCATGTTCAGCGGGCATTATCTGCTTCACCTGTGCGCAGTAGGGTTCAGTTTTCTGCTTCCACCTCAGAAAGAGAGTATACACCTATTCAGACAGATCAACACCCCTCAGACAGTATGGAGGAACTGATGCGTCAACTCCAACAGACAATGGAGGCCATGCAGCGGGATGCTACTCACCAAGCGGAAGTTACCGCTCGCCAAACAGAGGTTATAGCCCAGCAGGCTGAACTAATTGCTAAGCTTCAACAGCAACAACAACCACAACAAGTCGGAGCTTCTACTTTACACCCACCCCCACCTAGGGTTCCGATACCCGGGGATACAGCTACTGTCCAGGAGAATACGGACATCCCAGCATGGCTAGTCCCGCCTCAGACTTCCAAAGCACCAGCCTACCCAACTGACACACCGTTCGAGTTTGAGGTCGATCCTACTGCTTTGAAAGTAAGCAAGCTTGAAAAGCTTTCAAACGAGCTTCAGGAAGTCAATTCGATCCTAGATATAGAGGACGGCTACACGGATTCAGCGATGACATTGTTGGACAGATTTAAAATGCCTCACATAGACTATTTTGACGGCTCGGGCGATCCTATGGTTCCACTTGAGGCTATTTTCGAATATTTTGCGCCAAATGGGCTTGACTAGATTGCAGAAGCTATCCCTCTTTGGTCAGACCGTGTCGGGTATTGCGGCCATCTGGTATGCTAAATTGGAGGATTCCGTGAAAATGAGTTGGGAAAAGATGGTCGAGGCCTTTGTTGCCCAATATTCTTACAACACTCAAATCGAGGTCACAACTTATGATCCCGAGGCCACTCGACAAGAGCCGAAGGAGGGCTTTTCTGATTTCGTCACCAAATGGATGGCCAAGGCCTCTATGATGACCACCAGGCCAACTGAGAAAGACCAGATAAAAATGGTCATGCGAAATCTACAACCGAAGCTGATATAGAAGATGATTGTCTTACCCCTCCCTACCTTTACTGATCTGTATGAGATAGGGGTACAGATAGAAGATGTTATGAAACAAGGTCTGATTGACTAGGAAAAGGAGCAGCCTAAGCGGGCATTTACACGCAGTTCAAATGCAGCCACGAGTAGCAATGCAGCTACGAGGACCTCTGACGTTGGCATCGTCACCCACCCCCACGCAAAAAGCCCACCTTTACCGGCACACGTCTAGAGCCACCATAACAACCTACAAAGTACCCACCCGGGGCAGAGGGTTTTTACCCTACTTTATGATGTCTCATGTCCAAGGCCTTGGGGGTCTTGATTAGAAAAGGGCATCTGAAGCCCCTGGAACCACGCCTATTGCCAAATCCCCTCCCTCCTACACATAACCCGACCAAATATTGCGCCTTTCACTAGCAGCATGGTCATGACACCCACCTCTGCTTTAGACTCCGTCATGAGATCCAGGATCTCATTGACAACAAGGTGATAGCACCTCCCGAGAAGCCAAACATCACTACAACCCTCTCCCACCACATAACCAACCCCCTCCTCCACCCAGAAAATAAACCTGATCCAAACCATGGTCGTCCCTACACACCGCATATACATTACTACTACCTCCTCCCACCTACCGAACCGACGCTATTCATCCTAGAAGCACAGATTTGTGCATGATGAGCACGTCCTTATCTCAACATGAACCCATGGTGGTGGCTGTGATAGAAGAGGGCATGCCTAAGGGCTCTACAAACTTAACTGAGAAAGCGTATAACCCTTGTTGTTACATTGTGCCAACGAGCCAGGCTAAGCCGGGGGTGGAATTGCTTATGGAGATAGAGGTAAATGTAGTCCGGGAGGACGGGCCGAGCCAGGGGCTGGATGATCTAGCTGAGCTTGAGGAGGATATCAGCAACCTGTAGTTCTTTGATGAACAGGACCTGGGGAATGTACAGGTTGGTTGGTTTGATGCGCACAGAGCAATGGATAATACAGGGTGGCTTAGTGACGAGCTAGATATCGATGAAGAATCCCTACCAAAGCAAGAACAGTCAGAAACAGGAACATCTGCAACGGCTAAAATGGTCGACGACGAGGGGAAGTTGCCGGAGAGCACCGGTACTGAGAATTTTGCTCGGGAATTGGTTAGTCTATGCATAGCTAACACAGAAAAATAGGCCGCGCTGAAGCGGTTTGAACATGAGAGAGTTGAGGCTGATCAAAGGGCTAAGAAAGCTAAGGGTCCTGTGGGGACAAAATGTGTTGTGAACACAGGAACAGTTACGGCAGAACCGAACAGTTGTTTATCGGTTACCGAAAGGATTTGGTGGAAAGACGATGATTTGCGTCTTGCCCATACTGATGAGGACTGGGGACAGAATCAACCAGACGATTACTTGGTACACCGAAGAAGTGGACCACATGACTCGGAGTGGCGGTACTTTAAGCCCCCACACTTGGACCAGCCAGAGGCATCAGGGAAAGACAAGGAAGTAGAAAAGCAAAAGATAAACTGCTAGAGGAGGAAGCTGTAATGAAGTAGTTG